>JAGDQP010016195.1:473-41049 GCA_022664845.1 Lepisma saccharinum | reverse complement strand
GCTAATGGGAGATAAAATGACCATTGTTAAGGATCATTTTCACACATTTATCTAAGGAATTCTTAATCTATTCTGAATTTCACAACGTGCTTTAGTGGAAGGTTTGTAGGCACACGTGAATTTGTGTGTTATTTGTAGTATATTGCTGATACTTGTCATGAGGCGCGCATTGAAGTCACTTGCACGATCGCTAAGACCGACTTTGGGTGGCCCATAAACAGTCACAAATTTATCTGCGATTGCTTTGGCTATCGCTTTTGATTTGATCTTCTGGAATGGAACAGTGACCAGTCATCTAGATAGAAATTTAACAAGACTTAGAATATACGAATATCAGCCATGACTTTTGGTTGCTTGGCCCAAGATGTCAACTGTCCATATATCGAAAAAATCGGTTACAGGGATGGGGTGTGTAAAATCCTGTGGGCGTTTATGATTATATTAATGTGTTGAAAAGTGTCACACTTTTTGACAGTCTTTATTTTTCGCATGTGAAGTAGTATCTTTATTTCCAAATTGCTGACAATGAGTTTTCCAGCGTGTTCCTACGTACATATGCCTTAACCACTAAATAGTGTCTTCCCAGTTACACTTTGCTGATTAAAGTTTCGGAGATACACGCATTGAAGTTATATATTTATAGGCTGAACATATAGAAACTATTTAGTGGTTAAGGCTTACGTTCGCAGGAACATGCTGGAGAACTCATTGTCAGCAATTTGGAACCTCTTCATAACACTGACAATTTACATCCATCAGCAAACCCTCATAAAGAAAATTAAAGAAAAAGAAAATGTTTTGAAATGTTCCTAGCATTACCAAACTATGGGACTAACATAGCAGCTTACTTGTGGGTACGTTAGAACTTCGAAAAGAATCATGACAACAACAGTTAGATACAGATTTCGCTGTGAAGAATAACTTCTAAACCTCTTGCTGTCTGAGTGAGGAATAGAAGTTTCGTTTTAGAACTTGCATTTTATTGCCATTTGGAATATGGAACAATTTGAAATTTTAAGGGTTCCCCAAATTATTTCTTGTATCAAACCCGTTGACACTAGGTACCACTCGACCACTTTTGTTATTTGACAATCTCTGTTTACTCATCCTAGGGGACACGGAGTGGATCTTTATAGCTAATAATGTTAGCCCCTTAAAATAATGAAGGACGCGTTTTTACGTTTTTTTATATTCGCAGTCGTTTTGAAGATACACGGGGTGGCAACGGACTTTATGGACACGAAATGTGACCGCCGCCATTTTGGATGGGGTAAACATAGCGACTTGAAACTTCCGGCAAAATATTTCTTTTGTCGAGACCTTTCAGACGATATATTACTCAACCCCCTTTCCCATTTGAAATTTTCAAGTTAACCCCCGTACCCCTATTTGGGGGGGGGGGGTCTGGGGTGGAATTTTTATAGCTCAAAATTCAAGCCCTCGAAATAATGAAGGACGTGTTTTTGCGTTTGCTCATATTCGCAGTTGTTTCAAAGATACACAGGGTGGCAACGGACTTTATGGACACCCTGTATATATTCATTTTACCACATTTTGTAAATTTAATATTTGTATCGGGACGTTATTATTACCCCCTTAACTGATAAAAATATAAGCAAAAACTTTAACTTGGGTTAACTATATATACAACTTTAAAACACTAGGGAATCTTCCAGGATTTCCAAAGTATCTTCTATGGAAATTCAGTGTGTTTCCAGTGGATTTTCAGAGGAACTTCAGGAAGGATCTTAAGGTAGTCTTCCGGGATATTCCAGAGATTTTCTGGTGCAGGGATTTTCCTTTAATGCACGAATATTGTTTCGTTCTTGCCAAAATATCCCCCATTGAACTAGAGTGTAATATATCAGAGTATATTCTGACATGCTGATATGTTTGAGTTTTCTTATTCTTTAGTATGGAGTGTTCTTTCGCTTTCTGGTAGTTACTATCATATGAACAGATAAATTGCAATAAAAATTAAATCCACAAAAATTGTTTTTCAGAAACAAGGAAACCCACATAGCAAAATCGTCTTGAATCAAACTTATTTTTTCCTTGAAACGTCAACATGCTTTAAACAAGCTTGTCGTGTCAAGCTAACAGTTTGAATAAAGCTTGAATCATGGTTGATTTTTCAAAGGCACGATGTGCCTTGTTTAGAGAAGAGATAATCGAGCTTGAAATTGAGTTGTTTAGTTCAAGCATATTTTATCTAGCATAAATCAAGGTTGTATCAAGGTTGATACTTGTCGTATCACGTCAAGCCTAACAAGGCAAAATAAAGAAAATTTTAACTTTGAATCAAGAGACAATGCTATCTGGGAAACGTTCCACACAAGGAATTTACAGTTTATGTCAGAAAGCTGCTTTCCATCCAATTCTATGTACACTAGCTTGTAGAGTAACTACTGCCCTTCAATATTCTTCCATCAAGTTGTTTGATTTTGAAAACTGGATATAACCTGATCTGGATATAACTTTATTTGCACCAAATCCTGATGAGAATGTATATTAAATATGAACTAGCTATGTAAAAGCCTGAAAACATGGTAATCAATTTAAAGATATACCTGAAACCTTTTAAATATCTACAACATTAGATTAGAAAGAAGTATTGCCACAAGACTACAGTAACAAAATAAATATGTTTGTATACATTTTTGTTGAGAATTCCAGACAGAAAACAATCTACTAATTTTACGGAATTGTTACACATGCTCCACAAACTGTTCATGTTCAGCACAGTTACATTATGGTATTTTCTAGTTGGTTATTATCGTAATTCCCTGCAGAGGAAAAGTGTTGGGTCTTCTCTTTCAGTCCACTCATGTGAAGATGGTTATCTATATACCGTACTTTAATATCTGATACGTTCTCAAAAATTTTGTTACTACTGGAACACACTGCAAATTATAGCATTCTCTTATAGAAGTAAACAGAATATCCACTCTCACTGAAGAAAACAGTTCAACTGAAATTTTTATCTACATTTTGTTGCACAGATTTGTTGTTAGAATGGTATTTAGAATAATAATTCGTGCAAATACCTGCATTTTTATTTATAACTAGTCAGCCTTTGGAGTGAGAAAATACAGGTCAACGTACTTTCTGAAACTGTTCTGGTGATGTTCTGGACGAAGAATAGTTTCTTTTGACGAATATATTGCAAACAAAATCAAAATAGCCTGTCACAAGGCAGGAAGCTACGACAAAGTTTAGGAAAGCTATTTTTATAGGTTCGATGCGTTCAGTGGGATTCCAACACTAAATCTGGATCATAGTTGTAATAATATTGTTTTGGTTTTGACATACGCAGCCATTACTAAACAAATGAATCGGTACGATATTTTAAAATATTTCATTCACTGACTGGAATGACATTGTTCAGATACTGAAAAGCAACAGCTGAAATTTTATTTGATTGGTTTACAATCCAGCTCAAAAACTAAAATTGTAGAGCCCTTTCTAGAATGATAAGAATTGCCGTAAGTCATGAAAAATAGATATGGTCTATGGATCCACTTCACCGATCTGATAACATTGAAATACAGTCTGTAAAATTGTAAATTATGATTATATGTCTGAGATGGCTTATAAATAAACTCAAGTTGACAAATGCTCGCGTTTAACTACGCATTGATGATCTATAGAAAACTGACCACATTTATTTAGTATCATGCTGACATCAAATTAACAACTATAATATCAAAATTAGGGCACACAATTCAAACGTAACTCATTATTAATGACAGTGTACGTAAAGTTCATGTCTGTTTACATTGTTGGTTATAAACACGTAATTCACAAATGACATATCTCCATCATTACAGAATATATCAGCACAGTTCTATAAATGACAATAATTACCCTTCATTTAAAATGCCTCTGATTATAGTTTCAAGTTATACGATATCTTCTCTTAAGCAGAAATCATACTTTGTATTTTAAAAAGACTTCAAACCTATTTTCCACTTAAAAGACATCACCTAATTTTTGACTGACCAAAAATCCGATTAAAACAAACAATGCTGACAAACAAACTTCGGCTTTTGGTTTAAAAATCCCTTTCGGTAGGCCTACAGGCTGAGGTAGATTTCGAAGTTTCGCTGGGAGCCGGGGCTCGCCCCCAACTTCAGTGCTTTTGAGAGGATGCGCCTCCTTTATCTTAACCAAAATCTCCCTGCAGCACTACACCACCACAGAGTACATCTTCAAACTCCCACGGTTGGCTGCGCCCCCAAAGGGAAGATTTGCCCTATTTATTGTAACCTACTCTTGGTCATACACCTTCATTGAAAATTTCGTTTCTCTACCTTCAATCATTTGGAAATTGGGTTTTTGGGGCGGCCATTTTGGATCCAAGTTGACTACTTTTTGAAAGCTTTCTTATTTTGTCGTGACCTACTTGTGATAGTACAACTTCAAGTAAAATTTCATTTATCCAGCTCAAACGGTGTGCAAAATGGGATTTTGGGCGGTCATTTTGGATCCAAGATGGCGACTTTTCCCAAATGTTGTGATATTTCCCTAAGCTACTCGTCATAATGCACCTTTATGCCAAATTTCGTATCTCTAGCTCAAACGGTGTGGAAAATGGATTTTTAGGTCCGCCATTTTGGATCCAAGATGGCGTCTTTGAACTCATTAGGTAACATTTTCATAATCAGAAAGTGATGTTGTACCTTTATGCCAAATTTGATTTCAATAGCCCCAGCGGTTTAGGCTGTGTATTCTATACAACAATGGGTTCGGCGGCCATTTTGGATCCAAGATGGCGACCGATTTTGCTCATTAACGAACTTAACCGAGCTATTAAGCCTAGAAACAACATATAAAAATTTGGTTCAAATATCTTCAAAATTATGGCCCCTAGCGTGTTAATATATATATACACTTTCATATCGTACCAATCTCAATAGGTATATTTTCTTCGAAATCTACCTAAAATGGACTGACGCAAAACTCCTTTTAAAGTTAATCGTTATGATTCTTTCAACTTATATCAATTCACTCCTTCTCTCCTAAAACAAAATTCGATAACATATTTACATAACCGTAGATGTGGAAAACATTATATTTCCACCGCATTATTATTATTACCTCACAATTGACTATCTTTATTAACTTGTTGCAAGTTACTGTGCTGCAAAATAAAAGGTTTAAATAACACTACAAAATAATTATTAACAATCATAACATCGAAATAGTTCAATTTCAACATATTAAAAAATACACTATGTGTTTCCAATCTTCTGACTTATTTCTTTCCTACCATGTTCTTCAAGTTTAGTCTTTCAATGTTCCACTCTATAACCCGAGACCTTCAATCAGTCTTCTTACATTCTTTTCAATTTCTTCTTTAAATCCTCTTTCCATCCATGCAGACCAGATTACCTTCTTTGAAACTAATTCTTTCATGTGGATGTATTTCTCAAAACCCATACTGATTAACACATCGTCGATCTTGCTGTTTGATATCATGGTATTTACTTGCGCGGATGCCTCTGTTGCCTTCACTTTACAATCTAGAAGTTCCCTCTTTATCTCTGTCTCCGTATGCATCGAACTCTCTAGATCTATTTGTTTTAAGGTATCAGCCAATTTCTCTACCATGCCTACATCAGCCCAATAAAGAAACTTTAACTTCTGATTCCGAACTGTTTCGGAATCTATCAAATGAGCATATCCCCTGTCTGACATTTCTCTAATTAGATTCTTTTCTATTTTCTTCATTGATTTTTTTCCTTTTTTAACGAAATAATACCTAACCATCTTGTCCTCATCTAAGTCTTCAGGAATTGGCTCTTTAATATCTTCCTTTAATTCGTCAGGTATTGTCTCCATCCTATCTGTATTCACCACATTTTTCTTTGAGGTCTCGCCCTTTTCTGTTTGACACATAATCCTCTGTGACTGTAATAATTCCGTTTGTGTCTTTATGTTCCCGACAGTAACTCTCAATGTTTGAGTTTGTTTATCACGTCTTAATGTTTCATTACTATTTGCATTACAATCTATGCCTAAAATTTTATTATTTGGTACATCCGCTACCTGTAAGTGATCAATCTTGACACTATTTTCTCTAGAAAATGACGTTAATATGTCGTTACACTTTTTATTAATCTGATCATCAGTAATCAATTGTTGTTGCTGCTCGTTAACAATTGGCTTGGACCCAAACACATTGTCATGTTGTTTTTGTGTTTCATTCTTATTATCGAATACTTGTGTTGGTTGTTCACCCTTTGATTCTCCCAATTGTATTCTAAACCAACAGCAGCGTTCCCAATGCGATCTCTTTCCGCATAACCTGCACGTATTATTCCATGCTGGACATCTGTTTGGAATTCGATGTTTCAACGCACAGCGATTACATCTATCTGCATTATTGTTTTGTATGAAACTTTCAATATTGTTAACCCTAACGTACCCATTTGTTTTCTTTGGCTCTGCTCTATATTTTGTAGTATTGTTACTTTGGTACTGCGTTACTTCTTGCCAATTAGACCATGTACCAGCTGTAATAATAGCTGCGTTGAGCGTTAAATTAGGAATCGATAATAACTGCAATTGATACTGAACATTATTTAGGCCTAACACAAATTGATCAAATACATACTTATATTTATCGCTACCGAATTCACAAAAAGATACTTTCGTTTTAAGTACAGCCACGAACTCCATTATAGATTGCTGAGCTCCCTGTTTTAATTCAAAGAAGTTTTGCCTTCGTATTTCTAAAACGTTTTCATCAACAGTCTTTTTAGTTGTAATTGAGTGCCACCACTAACTTATTTTAGATCTCCAATTATCTAGTATAAAAACTACTTTCAAAACATTTGTCACAAATTGTTGTGCAATCATTGTGCGTTCTTAATCTTTCAATAATCTAGGATGTACTTTAGTATTCGACCAGCCTCGTTCGCCAGTGTAAAATTGTAAATTAAGATTATATGTCTGAGATGGCTTATAAATAAACTCAAGTTGACAAATGCTCGCGTTTAACTACGCATTGATGATCTATAGAAAACTGACCACATTTATTTAGTATCATGCTGACATCAAATTAACAACTATAATATCAAAATTAGGGTACACAATTCAAACGTAACTCATTATTAATGACAGTGTACGTAAAGTTCATGTCTGTTTACATTGTTGGTTATAAACACGTAATTCACAAATGACATATCTTCATCATTACAGAATATATCAGCACAGTTCTATAAATGACAATAATTACCCTTCATTTAAAATGCCTCTGATTATAATTACCCTTCATTACAGAATATATAGACAATTCATTTTGTGGGCAGGTAAGTTTCCTCCAGTAATAATTTTGTCAATATGTAAGTTTATCAACAGCTAAAATTTTATACTATTCATTTTGCCTACAGCTAACTTACGTTACGGGTTTGTAACAGGAAATTAAATTGATATTCATGTAGCAACTTAATCACCAAACTAACTGAATTTGTAATTTTTTCTATTTCGTATACGTTTTACTCCTTTTCTCAATTTCGTATTTTCCAGTGAAGGGTATCGGGAGAAAACGAGCAATGTCCAGTTCTAGCAATTTTGTACTGTATAGCTCATTCTGTTGGGGAAAATTGAAACTACAAAACTGTCAAAGAGCGAAGGAAACCACTTCTAAATGACCACAGGAGACAATATTACCTTTGTCAAGCGATTAAGGTACTCAAAATTGATTTTCTCAATAAACCTGTTTTGTGATATTTCTTGTTTTCTCCCGTTACTCTTCAAGTATTGTGTAGACTGTGTACGTGGTCAATAGATGGACATTGTCACTGTTAAATAGGAAATCAAGTCATCGTTTGTCTTTGTTATTATTTTGACAAGTTTCGACTCAATTGTTTAGAAAATATTTTGCTGTAGTCTCCTGAGCATATTAAAATTTACATTCTCAAGCCTTGTTTCTCTTTCAAAAGTGTAAATTAAAAAACGGGTGGAAGTGTAATAAAGGAATCTGGTCTTGTAAACCAATATTTATATGCAGTAAATATTTTATATCATATAATGGTTTTAGTTTGTTATGGAGTATCATGAGCAACAAATTTACTAAATCAAAATTTTACTGCTCGATGTTAGAAATACAATTTGTTATTTAACTGCGTATTAAATACACTCTGTTAAAGCACAACACAACGTTTCGACTACGTCTGTAGTCTTTATCAAGTGTACAGAATATTTTTTTAAATATGTGAATACTTATTGTTGCTAGACCATATTTATTTGTTTGATAAGAACGTTTTTTTCCCTAAATTCTATAAATGTTGATGACGGTTACCCATTCTTGGTTTAAACTTCCGTATTCGTTTTCATTAACATTATTCGGAATGTAGCAAATGCGATATTCTTCTCTATACACAATAAATGTAGCAGGAATTATCTATGTGTGCGTCTATGTTGAAGCACAGTAAAGGACTAACGCCATTTAGTCCAGTGTCCGATTTGTACAATTTCCAGAGAGATTGGTGGTGGGATTTTTTCTCAGAAAGTAGAATACCGTTTTTATCCGTTCATATCCCAAGCTTGGAGGATATTTAAGAAAGCAGAGCCAGGGAAGTGTTTTGCAGAGAGGTGGAAATTCCATCCATCCCTCGCTACAAATCGAACACTGATTTTGTCATTACTTCTCAACAGCAGATTAATTAAAAACGGAATCTATGACCACTGCAACATGTATTTGTTTACTATCTTTGAAATCTCAATAAAAGAATCCACCGACGAAATATCATCCTTGAGATATAGAGTAGTGACCAACAAAGAGAAAAATCCTTAACAATTTTTGACTCCAGATGAAACTTAAATTATTTTCTTTAAAAAAGCGCATAAACTTATTTCTAAGTAATAATGTCTATTTCTTTCCTAGGCTCAAAAAATGTATTATTTCCTAATTTCTTTATTTAGTTAGTACTAGACTGTGCTACCACTTAAGCGGCCTCTTTAGGTTGTCGCTTTCTTTCCTACTTTCCATATTCATGTCTGTAGGTTCTTCGAGATAGTGGCTAGGTCTAAATAATTCCACTAACTGCGTCAAATTCTAAGACAATTTTCACAAACGACATTATTTTCAAAACATGAAAATTAATTGTAGTCCTGAAATTTAAGTGATTTCATTATTTATTACTATTTCGTAAATATTGATTGGGTCTGAAATCTGTCGAATTCTAAGATTTTGCCTGGTATGTAATACATTTCAAAAACCTGAAAATTAGTCCGAAGAATACGAAATTTCCAAACATAAATAACTTTCTAATTTGCTTAAAAATTAAAATGGGTTCGAAATTTTCAGTAAATTCTAAAACCGTATTAACCGATATCATTTTTATACGCAAACCTGACTTTCGACAAAGTGCTGAAAACTTAGAAATTTTCATCATTAGTATTCCGCCGAAAGCAGCAGTTCCTTGAAGGTAAGCTAAGCCTTCTCTATTCATCCCGATCTTGCTATATCCTTTTTATCTCAACATACGATTTATCTTCCTTAATATTCTCAAGGAGCTAAATTCGTCTTCTTCCTCTACCTCTCTTTCCCTCAACCATACATTCAATTGCATTCCTAGTACACATTCTCTGTGCATTCAATATCCTCTTGCTCTTCTTTATAGTCTCCAGGTTTATTCGCCTCTTGCATACTCTCTTCAACACTTCATTTCCCATCTTATGGATTCAGTTGGCTTCTCCATTCTATTGTTCTCCATGTTCACATTTGAAAGGCATCGAATGTTCTTTCTTCGTTTCGTAGGTTGCACATTTCTTCTCTATACAACACAATACTATATACAAAACATTTAATTAATCTCTTCCTCAACTCTTTGTTCATCAATCCGCAGAAGAGTGAACGCGTGTTTCGCCATCACTATTCTCGCCTTTATCTCTTTTTCACATTTCACATTCTTACTTACAATATTCCACAAATACTTGAGGCTGTCGTACTTTAACGGTGTAGACCATCCCCGCCATCTTGGTACGCACTTTCCATTGGTTTAGATGGGAATTGTTTCATTCGTTTTATATCTCTCAAGAGCATAATTTTTAACTTCTGTTTTCGCCTAGTTTCTCGTCATGTTATCTTGGACTCGTTCTATTTTGTAGAAATGCAATATTTTACACACGAACAATATAATTTCCCCTTGACATATTCTGATCTATATAGCAAACTATTAATAATACATTTTACTTATATATTTGAAGAAATTTCACGAGCCAAAACTATACAAGAGTCAAAATAACCATCAAGAAAAATTCGTGAAAGCGGAACTTCAATATTCTTTTTCTGACAGGCATAAAATGAGTAAAATAATTCCTATGTAAATCAATGGAAAGTGCGTACCAAGATGGCGGGGCTGATCTACATCGTTAAAAAGAAGTGATATGTATAGACCCTATTCTATATTTATTCTATTACGCATTTCATTGCCGGCCGGGTGGCCAAGCGGTCTGCTGTGGTAGGCCATCGGCTCGAAGGTCCCGGGTTCGAGTCCCTGCAGTGGCATCGATGTGGCTTTCAAGGCGAATCGTGACGGGCCGAAGTCCCAAGTTACTAGACTGGTCCATATAAAAATAAAGTTTACAAAGTTTTTTACGCATTTTATTTTTCTTGTTCATTTAAGTCGAAAATTTCCTCACATTGATATGATCCATCCTTCAGGAAGTAAAAGAGTTAATAGTTCAATTCAAGGTTGATTTAAGAAAGTTAAATGAAGAAAAAAGAAGTAGTTTATTTATTATTGTTTGTTTAACAAATGTTTTAAATAGAGTTCAGTGGCTGGAAAAGGTTTTAAAAGCCATTGCTTAATGTATATATTATTTTTATATTTATTGGAGTTTCACGAAGAGGACGCTAGATGTCACTACTTTTGCTAGCAAAAAACTGAAGTGAGCATCTTTTTTGTATAGGAAGAAATTGTTGTTTTTGTTATATTATGAAATGCATATGATTTTATTTTGCTAAAAGGTTATTTGTTTCAGAAAGGAAACTAATTTTATAAATAAGTTATTACTTATTATCTTGCAAATTAATATGTACATCAGATGCATAAGCAGATAAGTAATGCATATAGCCTATGAAGGGAACATAACTTAACCTAGCCTAACTGGGATTCGTTAGTGTATTAACGAGGACCTTGTGTTGCAAACGCACAAGAGAGAACAATACGCATAGGGTCTCATTGGGACTGACGGCACTCCACAGTGTCGGAGGGTGGAAGTTTAGAACGAGTTTTCCTAGCAGTCATTGCACAGAGACTGATTATCATTATCACCGTCATTGTTTAGTGATAGGGTCATTCTAACAAGTGATTGCATCTCTATATGTATTGGGCTACATCTTCATCACAGCAACATGTTTATGTTCATCACAGCAACAAGACTTATCACTATCATGACAGAACCAGAACAAAGATTGCAACATAGACTTCCACCAGTAGTAACAGGACCTCCACCGTATTCATCTTTAGAAGAAATCCGTCGTCAACATCGCACCTTGGACAAGACATCACGCTCACGATCACGTTCACCACCCAATAGATCAGGAAGACAAACACCGCAGTCACCACCGGCTAAGAAGTCCCATACTCTGAGTGAATCTGAATCCGATAATGCAATGGATATCAATAACAGGGACCAATTTCCAGATCTGACAGCTAAAACCACAAAATTCTACTCTTTTCTTCTCACTCAGCATGATCCGAAATTTCAAAATCCGAAACTTCTTCTACAGCAACTCACCAAATACTTCAACAGAGACTTAATTAACCGGATCATACCTACCAAAAATTCATCATCATTCAATCTCTAGACTCCAACTTATCTTCAACAATCCGTAACAAACATAGCTATGAAATCTTTGGGGAAAACGCTCACATGACTCGCTTAGAACAAAAATCCAACAAGCAACCACCACCACCACGCAAGAACCAACCTTATCAGTTGTCATACGCGGAGTTGATATTACATATACAGATGAAGAAGTTGAAACTGAATTGAAAGCGGAAGGATACTCAATTGTGAAATGCCTTAGAATCAAAAACAAAACTGGGGGGGGGGGGGGGCAACATACATGATTAGGGTTCTCACTAACCATCAGGAAACAATAGACGATCTCTTATCCAACGGCGCATACATATACATAAGACGGTATCGTGTTGAACCTTAGCTCTCTCCGCCGCCAATACCTCTTCGCTGTGAACGTTGCCAACAGTATAACTCCCATCCGACTTCTAAATGCACTAATCACGCTAAATGCGGTTTTTGTTCAGGTCCACATAACACCAAATCATGTACAAACCTACAGCAGCCTCCTAAATGCACAACATGCGGCGAAACTCATCCTACCCTTAGCTACAGATGCAAAGCTCGTCCTGCTCCAGAACCCTCAAAACCTGAACTTATAGTACCTATCCGCACAGCAGAACCTCAACCCCAACCAACTCTACCAATCACTTCTATCTACCAACCAATCACCATAGACAAAATGCTAACTTTTATCACAGTCACTCTGCAAAACATCCACCCGTTTCAAAGACCTTTCGTACTTCAACAAATACAGCACGCGGCCAAAACCATCTTAAACGTTAACTTTAACGCAACTTATTCAGGCCCTTATGCACATTTTCACGCACATGCACTTGAAACCGAAGTATAAACTGTTCACACTCCTCCTTGTAATCTTGCTAGTATAAGATAGGAGGAGGAAATTATGGATATTATGGATATAAAATTTCTGTTTCTAAATATCAGGTCACTACCAAAAAACAAACCATTATTTGAACAACTACTATTGGAAGAAAACATAAACGCATTCTTACTAAATGAAACAAACTTAACATCAAAAATCGTATGCAAAATATCCAGCTACACCATGTTAAGACCTGATAGCCAACTTCCCGCACTTCGAGCCAACGGAGGTACAGCCATTGGATTTGCATCATATATAGCATGCCGGCAACATCACATCCAAACACCAAACATACCGGAATATCTCATAACAACACTGTATTTCAACCAAAACTATGTGACACTAGCCACCATTTACGTACGACCTGGCCACTCTCTTCCAAACGACTTTTTCACATACATATCCAATAATTTTAGGACCTACATTATTATGGCCGATATAAACATACATAGCCGCACTGAGAGAGAAAACTAATTTTTCAAACTTTATCGAATTTCAGACAACAGGTACTATCCATAAACTTCCACAACCCACACGACCTATCTCGAACACAACGCCAGACGTCGTAATTACCTCTACCAACTTGACACATCGCTGCACCATAGAAGTCCTTGATCTTCTCGGAAGTGACCATGCTCCCATTAAACTTACACTTCACTGTCAACGCAGACCACTTCCAAACCCAAATTCTACTCCACGTCAAACTCTCAGATATGACAAAGCAAACTGGACTGGTTACCGAGACTATATACAAACTAACATTAATCCTGAAGCTTCACCAGCTACTGAAGATGAACTCTATAGCATACTAGACAACATAAACACCACCTTCCAACAAGCCACTGAGAAATTCATACCAAAAAGTAGCATACATCCATACAAACCTAATTTACCACCTCAATATTTACCGCTAATCTGACGATCCAGACAACTATATCGAGACTACCGCAACACAGGCAATCCAGAATCCTTAAGACTACATCGTCAATTACAACGGACGGTACACAACTACATAAAAGCATACAAGTTTAGACAATGGGTCAAAACGTGTAACGAACTCGCAGATACAAGCCATCCAACAAAATACTGGAAAAGGTTTAATACACTCACAGGCAAGTACAGTAAAACGCCATATTCTCTCATCCATAATGACCACGCACTCCATACTGACGAAGAGAAAGCAGATGCATTCGCTGATTACCTGCAAGACATCTTTACACCCATACAACCCATCAATTCTTTCAGACGGCACCCTGCAGACCGCCTTAACTTAGCATCACCCTATCTCCAACCCCATCCTAATCATAACCTTTCTGATCATCCTCTAACAGAACCTATCACCACAGATGATATCAGCTCCACCATAGCACGCAAAAGAAACTCTGCACCTGGCATAGACACTATCACATACCGCCATATCATTGAAGCACCTTTCTGTTTTCTACAACTACTCGCCACTATATATACTTTTATCCTCTGTACCGGGTATTTTCCCCTTACCTGGAGAACTTCCAAAACACTCATGTTTCCTAAACCTCAAAAACCTCCCCATGCAGTTTCGTCATATCGTCCTATCCAACTGACTTCCACTCTTAGTAAAACCCTAGAAAAAATCCTTGTAAAACGCCTCCACAAACATTTAGACCAATTCAACCTCCTTCCCCTTCACCAAGCCGGCTTCCGTCCATCTTTCAGTGCCAATGATCAACTTCTACGCCTCACCAACACCATTTCTAATCACTTCAATACTTCACATCCTTCATGTCTTGTACTATTTGACCTCGAGAAAGCATTCGATAAGGTTTGGCACACAGCACTACTTTGGAAACTTACACATTTTCGCCTTCCCATCACAATCATCAGATTTGTCTTTAACTTCTTAATCAACCGCATCGCATATATCTCGATAAACTCTAGCACCTCACATCCTATCTTTCTACATTGTGGTGTCCCTCAAGGTTCCGCACTTTCTCCACTCTTGTATTTACTATTTGTTGTAGATCTTCTTCCATCCTTACCTCCTAATATCCACATTTTTCAATACGCAGACGACACCGCCGGACTGGGAAAAAGAGAAGGAAAGGTCAATTGAAGTTGGCAGAATCAGCCCACAAATCACCATTCCCTGTGGTTGCCAGCACGGCTTACTTATGTAAATGAAATAGCTAAATACTATAGAACATTAAATTCAATACAGTTATGCCTTTGGAAATATGACTTGTTTCGGTGCCTTACTTATTTTTATATCACGGGCCGCTACTGCCTTATACCCCTCACTCACCACAACGAGTAGGGAGGATAAGACTGCATAAGTGCATATTCCTGAAAATATACTTGTTCACAGTGTTCGATTGTTATAAACTACGAAGAGGGGATTCTGAGACTAGTAGTTGCTTATAAATTTCAATCTACTACCTGTTATGGTATAGATACAAAGATTTTGTCCCTGGTTAAGGGGTGATTCCACCAATAACTGTGAAGTGAGGAATAGGCATAACACAAAATTGTTAATTGGAACATTTTTTCTTCCAAAAAGCATTACCGGAACGACGTTCCAGTGCGTTCCGGTACCAGTATACCTCTGCCCTGGTTGGGATAATATTCAGAGTTAACGACGAGGGATGAAATCCTCACGAACCAGGGAATATCCCTGGTATCCCCCCCACCGACAAATCGAACACTGCTTGTTCACTAAGAGAAGTAGGGTGAACAATTTAAATTTGTCTCTAAAAAGATTCACACTACAGGAAAGGATTTCCTGCATCACCTAGAGGAACAGGGAAGACGACTACTTACAAGTACATAAACTTGATTTTTATACGGGCTCAGTCTTGTAACTTGGACTTCGGCCTGTCACGATTCGCCCTTTACACATTAAAATCCACACCCATGCACCTGCCGGGACTCGAATCCGTGATCTTTGAGTCGTTGGCCTACCGCCGTAGACCGCACGGCTACCCGGCCAGGACTTACAAGTACATGTTCCTCAAAATTCTGAAGGAAATCCTCACTCACTAGATGAAGAGACAAAGATATCTATTTGGACATTCTATTGAAAACAGAAGGGAGAAGGGCTTTTTTTCCCCAGACATTTCCTCTGTTATACCACACAAACGCCGGAATAGTATCTGAACTAATAGTATCGTCGCTCCCCGTGGAAAGGTCATCAGGCAGGGAGCTCACCCCTCTGACACAGGGACGTACGCAGAGGGGAGGGGGTCCGTAGTCCGTAGGCCCCAAACCATCAGATTGTTTTCTGAAATTTGTATATTTTTTGGTAAAATTACATGCATTTTTCGTAAATTTCACATTCAGAAAGACCTTCGACCCCCTCCCCCAAATCAACTTGTGGGTACGTGCCTGCTCAGACGTAACGAAGTTAAAAGAATATTGTCCAACACTTAAACAAAATGTTTAAATGAACAAATTTAACGTGTTTAAAATAAGAAATTTCAGGTACAAAGGTATGACAGTTTGAAGCAGAACGTTAATCACAATATGCTAATCAGATGAAGTAACTACTTTTCAAAATATTTTAAATTGACGTAGGTTTATTTTTATTATTTGAATCATTAGGTTTAGATATCATGAAGCGCAAAATAATATTGACCAGTAATTTCGAGAGACGCCTTCCTGTGAGGGTGTCACCCCTAAATTATCGCCAACAACCCCCAAACTTTAATTTTTTTGCGGTGAAAAATCAATAGACACCGTGCAAAACTCCATTTACACCCTCCCAATTTTGACGTTACACCCCACCCTCAAACTAAAAATCCTGGCGGAAACCCTCATATTAATGATCTGGGATTTATAAAATAATGGCAGTACTGATGTTAGAATAGCACTGTACTATTACAAAAGTGACTATTCTGCACTGCAAGTCAGAAGCCCGTAGTACTACGAGATCATGAGAAAAAATACGTGGAGCAAAAACTTCACTAATATAGGCCTAATAAATGCGTGCATAGAATAAAATAACCCATATCTCATTTCTATTACAAAAAATATACGAATGTTTAGTATCAGTTTTTAAAAAATCCATGTCCGGGCACATGGCCCTCTTGCGCTATTGCCTGCGGACGCTCAAGACCAAGAAAATTCTCTATTATTTTCTTGTAATTATCATATGCTCTGTATTTCTGAATTCAAAGTATAATGCTCAACAGGTGGCGCAAAAAATGAATTTTCTGTATTCAAATTTTCTATCACCTTTTTTCCCAACCGAATAGTTCAGAGACATGAGAAAAATAATGCAATCGGGGAGGAAGAAAATTATTATAGCAGTTTGTAATATATGTTGCAGCAAAGCCAAACAATAATGTATTATATTGTGTATTCTTTTACGCATAAATTTAAACACACCGCTTAAATCCTCTATGGGTGAAACTAGACTGTAGACTTGACTGAAAATAGTGCCCATAAAATTATCATCGGCGAAATAAGACGGTAAATTAAATAAACTGTCAATGAACTGTACTTATCAATGAAAAGAGCTGTCGACAAAGTGGCTTGTCGACGAAACGTATCTGTCGACAAGGTGGCTTGTCGACGAAGTGAGCTGTCGACAAAGTGGCTTGTCGACAAAACGTACCTGTCGACGAAGTGGCTTGTCGACGAAACGTATCTGTCGACAAAGCGTACCTGTCGACGAAGTGAGCTGTCGACAAAGTGGCTTGTCGACGAAACGTACCTGTCGACAAGGTGGCTTGTCGACGAAGTGGTGACGACAAAGTAATCTGTCGACAAAACGAACCGAACCCCTCTTGAAATTCAACGTACTTAACTACACTTCAGACTGCACACCCCATTGTAACAACGCCTTACATAAATAACAAAATTTACTCGTAATAGCATGGGCGGATGTAAATAAAAATAATTAAAAATGGATTTAGGTTGTTTTCCATGAATTCATTTTTAGAATCAACTTTTTGCACCAAGTACAAATTTCTTTCGCCCTGTAAACTGACAATAATATATTTTTCTGCACAAAATATTTCATGTGTAGGATTCCTCTAACACAGTGGTTTTCAACCGCCGGTCTACGAAAATATTTTGCCGGTCCGCGGCGGAAACTTCGAAGATTTGAATCTGAGTACTCAGTTTTTTCGTATATTTCGACTAGCAGAATTTCTATATATCTTTAATATCAAATGGAATAGGCCTATTATCTGAGCTTCTCACCATTTGAAACTGTGAAACATATCCAGATTCTCATATTGTCTATAAGTACTAGACTGCTTGATGCTTTTAAAAATATAATGACTGCATGAAATCAGAGAGAAGAGTGGTGAAATAATCTCGATCGTCCACTTCCAGTCAAATTCAATATGGACAAATTTCGTGATTTGTTTCTTACATTTGTTATCGCTGTGGGACATTTTTAATTTTTTGTTTAAATTGCTGCAAATATGTGAAAAATGTGCAATTATATTGATTGGACAGCAAGGTATATGCATAACTCAAGCATTAAGATTTAAATTAAAAAAGAACGGACCACACACTGGCAACAAATGTATAATTTTGAGCTAGAACTGAAAGTTTGTCTATTTGGTATCAAACCGAAAATGGACGAAGAGATTAAATGTTTGCTCTGACGTCTCCCTTTGCGTACTAATAGAGCACTCCAATATCGCTACGTACAGCACAGAGAATTCACAGAAATTAAAGCAAATTCAAAACCGCTTAACATAGCATGGTACAATCTCTCGGCGAAACTACCAACAAATGGAAAACCGACCGCCATCTCTGTCATTTGTAAATAGGCGAAAAACGTAATTTTTTACCGCATGGAGGGAGAAAGAGAAAAAAGGCCAAAATCGGAAAATTTTGTTGAACCTGTGGAACTGTCTTATACTTCAAAAATAGAAAGTTTTTAACTCATGAAAAAATATTTTGTTGGCTATTATGCTGTATTCTGTATACTCTTAAATTATCATAGAATGTGCAAGCTCGCGTAGGAATGTTTATTCATACAGCGCTTTCTCACCGCTCTCTGACTCATTGTAAATGAATACTCTTTTATTGTTGCGACAAGCTTGACGCATTAACTTCGGGTGATCAGATACAAACCTATCGTTGTTTCTTTCTACACCTATTGCATCTCTATGTCTCTCAGCTAAAAGAAACGCTGTTCAACAATTAAAAAAGGAAATTTAAAAAAAGAAAGAAACTCTAAATAATATCCGTAAACAATTAAATTATTTCAATAAGAAACCCTTGTCTACAATTGATTAGTATCGTTGTAACAAATAGCTTTTTTTTTTACCCATCAACAGCACATCAAAAGGTCTGAAAATACTGGTGAGTGCAAAATCGCACTAATAAAAAAATACAACGTTAGCAAGCCCTTATGAGAATACCTGCTATGTAGAAAGTAAATTCAGCACGCGGGAATTTATTTAAAAAATCGGGAATTTTAAAGCATTTTGAGGGATTAGTGGCGAGAACCTGAAAACTTGACTTTAGCCAGCGACGCAAAGTCGCAAACTAGGGTGCCGTTCCGCCCACTTCGCGAAAATTACCGAAGCTTGCCGAGTGACTGAAGTTCGTAGTCGTCGAAGCCAAGGAGAGGGAGATCACACATGTATACTCTTCTTGCGTCGAAGCGGCATATTTTAAATGCTATTTAAATGAAACAGAATCCTATACCCTCATGATATTTAATTCTAAAGTATTTTGATAATACATTTGAAATGAACCAAGACTGAATACCACCGGCATTTTTTTAAACTCTTAGGCATGAAGAAACTGCTGTCTGGGTTTATTTTTCTGGGTTTACTGGTTGGCGGGCTGAGGGCTCCTTTTCCAATATTGTAGTGGGAGAACAGTCGTTCGTTGCTTAGTTCATTGGAAGGGGGTTGATGTGTGAGTAAAGTCAATCAAAATGAACGAAATTAAAAAGCATGTATGTTCAGAGTGTGGTAAGAACTATGACCATAACAAATCACTTATACGTCATGTTTCGAAAGCACATCCGAGTAAATTAATCGAAATCGCTCCTCCTTTAAAAAGCCAAAAATAATTTGCTTATCAATGCCCAAATTGTGATAAACAATTCAATCAATATCAAAATTTCAGATATCACGAGCGCAAGTTTCATGTAGAACAACCAATTAAGAAAAATCAATTTAAATGTGTTCCATGCACTTTTGTAACGGACGGGGGAAAATGTTGCACTAACATTGTGCGTTACAACATGCTCTTACAGTGGAATCAGAAGAAAAGCAGTTTCCATCATTTTAAAGTTTCATGGAGTGGAAGCAAGAAATTGAAAAGGAGACGCTCACAAGGTACGTAATAAAATGGGGTTCACATTCTGCTGCTGATAATACTAAGATACATTATTACATATATAACCGCTATATAACCAACTTCTGGTTTTGCAACATGGTCGGCTGAAGAGTGCAACATAGCACGAAACAGTCTGGCGCTGCTGTACGTGACTGCCACCTGAAGTTAGTTACAAATATAAAAATTATATAACTCGTATTTAAAAACAAAAACATTGAAGTATACACTTCAAATAGTTTTGCAGTCTACTCTATTACCAACTTTTTTGTTCAATGAAAAGCGCAACAATCCCAGCAAAAACTCTGGGAACACTACGTCGATTAATGTCTGGGACAAAAATATAAACATGCTCGCAGGAACTTGGCGAACTCGCCCTAAAATTGTAGGGAAAGTTTAACATTTGTAAACACAAAAATATCTAAGAACCCTTGAGGGTTGCTCAACTCCTTATTAAACAAAATTACTCACTTACTTAAGCTATGGCTCACGAAACGCACAAGTTGATCGCCACAGTAACAAACATTTGTCATAAAATTCTATTCTGGGCAAGATCAAGCCAGAATTTATAAAATAAATACTGATCAAAAAGATTTATTAAAAAAAGAATTTCACTGCCTGAAACAAATAGTAAACGGTGAAGGAAAAAACAACCTGAAAGGACCTGCCGCTTAGGCGAAACACTAATACTAGACAAGTGTATTACAATAATACTAATACTAGAACTTTTACCTACAAACGCGGAGAAAACAAATACTCTCCTAATGAAATCTCTGTAAGGAAACTCAGTCAATCCACATACATAACGGCGAAGCCCGTTCAAGAGGACATGATACTCACATATGAATTCAGAAACAAACTGAAAGATCCAAATAACAAAGATATGAAAGAAAAGTTCTCTTGATTAATTGGCATAATAGTCGTCCTTTTTGACAGACAGGTGAACAAACGCCACACTTCGGAATCCAAAACAAAGTGCCTGGAAGCACTTAAACCTAAAAAAATAAGATATAAAAGCTAGCAGCTACGAGCTACTAGGGGTTGAGAACTACTCATGAAACCTGGAGCCCTTTTCAGCTTGAAAAGCTTCATAAATGGCTCCCACTGAATATACCACACATATCAGCCCAAATATTAGAGTTTCTGGCCCAAGTTAAAGGAAGTGCCTATTGAATTCCAGGGCTTCGGGCTTCGATCTCTAATGGTCACAAAATAATAAGAACCCAAGCCGTATATGCGGACTGCTATGGTTCCGAGGTTCTGGGCTTCAAACCCAGAATTATATCAACTAGATTTCTTATTATTTTTTTAAGAAAAGAGAGAGAAAACCATTTTAAATGCGATGTGTATATTTGGAGTCATAGAGATAGGAAGAAAATAGATAGAACATACATGACGTCACATGAAGCCAAATTACGGTTCATCGGCAGCCATCTTGTTTGGCCCCATTAGAATCCCTCTATACCGAGTATTGTGAGGATTGCCTTTTTCGATAGGAGGATGAGTGCACCTCAGAGGGGCAATACTCGGAAAAGAGAGTCTCTAAATATGGGGCCATTTAATATGGCCGAAATGCCTCGTCCCTTCTGTCTCTTGGCTTCATTCCCCTCTCCAACAAAACAGTAAGTTTCCCTCTATTTATATTCCTAACTCTATGTTTGGATTATTTCGCATGATCTAACTTCTCTACTTTTTTTTTTAATTCGCTTCCTCCCACTTATCTGTAATTTCATCTGGGAATTCAACGCAGCCTACATTATAACATCAACACATGGATTCTTCTGTTCAAATAAATATGAACTTTTAAAATTTTGTTGCTTTCCCGTAAACATTTGCCGCATTCATTTGTTCGATGGTCATTTCTTTTACTTTACAAACTTATCATATATCCTTCGGCATGCTTCAGTCACTCGTCAAGCTCCGTTAATTTTCGCGAAGTGGGCGGTACGGTGCCCTAGTTTGCGTCGCTGGCTAACGTCAAGTAACCTGACAACATTGATCGTTAGTTGCTATCTAGTAAGTGGGAAGTGAGGAGCGAATAAATAGAGTTCTTTGAAATTGTTTCAATTAGTGAAGATTTGTAGTTTATACATAAGCCGATAGCAGAAAATGGATGATAAAGAGAGCTGAATGATGTGCTATTGTGAGCTTTTTATCAAGAGGAAACGTTGGAAAGGAGAAAACTGGTGATGGAAGTATATCTGCGTCGACTTCAAACACTCACGAAAAGGGCCCATGTGATGAAATAAAACCACACGAGAATGAGAAGAACAAGAAAATTAAAGGGAACTTCATTAGGCACTATGACAAGGATTATTTGAAGTTTGGGTTCATTATGGCCCCTGACAGTGAACAATTACCACGTCCAGTATATGTTGTGTGTTCCGAGACACTTTCCAATGATGCTACGAAACCTTCAAAACTTGTTACGCATTTTAATTCTAAGCTTGGTCACCTCAAAAACAAACCATTAGACTTCTTTGAAAGATTACGTTCTGAAATGCTATATGAGAGAAGTTACATGAAGAAAGTTACAACAACAGAAAAATCTCTTCTGAAGTCATCCTATTATGTTGCCCTTCGAATAGCGAAAAAAACATTGACAGTTGGTGAGGAGTTGATAAAGCCTTGTATTGTAGATGTAGCGAGTAAAATTTTTTGACCTCAGGCTGCTGAGAAACTGAAGTAGCTTCCCTTGTTGGACAACTCAATACAGCGAAGAATTGTTGAAATGGCTACAATGTTGAAGAGCAGGTAATAGAATGCGTAAAAATGTCACGATTTTTCGCAATTCAACTTGATGAATCAACTGACATCAGCAACTATGCTATTTTGCTCTGCTTCGTAAGATGTGAAGACGGTCAAGATTTGAGAGAACTTACGTGCTGTCTTGACTTGTCTGGCCGTACCACTAGTTCAGATGTATTCAATGCTCTCAATAATTACATAAACACACATGGATTAGATTGGGGCAAATGTGTTAGTGTGTTTACGAATGGGGCACGATGCATGACTGGGTACCACTCAGGTGTAGTAGCGAAGATAAAAAGTGTTGCACATCCAGACATCTTATACACGCACTGCATGATTCACAGGGAACAGCTAGCAGCAAAAACTTTCAGCTGACTTGAACGTAGTCGTGAAGATAAGATAAAATAAAATGAATTGTATAGGCGGTAAAGGTAGTCCTGAATGACGGGATCAAGATCGTAAATGAAATTCATGGTCGTGCCCTCAATTCCAGACTCTTCGAATCGCTTTGTCTGTCTACAGGCTCGCAACATCAGTATTTACTATTTCATGTTGAAGTGAGGTGGTTATCGAGGGGAAAGTCCTGTCTCGACTTTTCGAGTTGCGAGAAGAGGTGAAGCAATTTCTTCGAGATCAAAAATCAATCTCGGCAGATCTCTTCCTTGATCAAGAATGGTTAGGTAAACTTGCGTACTTAGATGACATTTTTTTCTATTCTTACTAACCTAAATTTATCTCTTCAGGGAGCTATGACAAATGTATTTACTCTCTTGAATAAAATAGATGAATTTAAGAAGAAAGTTGCTCTTTGGAGACAACGTTTGCAAGAAAATAGCTGGGAGATGTTCCCTCTTATCCAATAATTCCTGACTGCCACTGACATAAACGAAGAAAGTATATTGACTGTTATATGCCAACATCGCAGCACGTTGATTCAAATCTTCAATCACTACTATCCAAAGGTCAGAAAGAGGATCCTCGGCAACGGAATATTTGGATAATTGATCCTTTTATGGAAGACGTGGACTGCCAGAGGCTCACTCTCAAGGAGGACAGTTTAGCTGAACTATCTTCAGATGCAACTCTCAACTCCAGATTAAAAAAAATAATCACTGAATCAGTTTTGGTTATCTGTGAGTGAAGAATATCCAGATCTCAACAGAGAAGCTTTGAAATTATTAGTAACTTTCTCTACGACTCATTATTTATGTGAATCAACTTTCTCTGCCGTATGCGAAATTAAGACAAAATATAGGAATCGAATGGACGTTGATGCCGCTCTACGTCTTGCTGTATCTACAGTGGACCCACGCATCGACAAAATTTAGCAAATAAATAGCAGCAAATGCCGCATTGAATCCACAAGAATGATATTTGAGAGAAAAGAGATTAAATTGATATGACTACAAAATGTCACATTTAACAGTAAAATGGAGATCTAAGTGTACAATATAAAATTTTCAAAATCATAATTTAATAATAATTGGTAAGAATAAAACCTAAGTTTAAAGGAAGTATAGTTTTCTACTTTGCCGATCCGGCAAAATTTCCCTGTCTTTTGCCGGTCCGCAAGTGTCAAAAGTTTGAAAACCACTGCTTTAATAAAGTAGTGGAAGGGAAAATTAATTTTCATTAAAAATGAATATAACTTGTTGTCCATTTACGTTCATATTTATTTCCGTTTCGTATGATCAAATTTTTATATGCGTTGGTAGTTACTCTTATAATGATCTTGAGTGTTGTTACACCTCACAGATTAATTTGCCTGTCAGGAGACTTCCTCCCTTTAGGTTTCTACGATTAATACAGAACATGTCTGTATTGCTCTGAACATATTGTCATCTTGCTAATACTTGATAGGTTAGAATGTTTGGCAATACGATATGCTGGACAATTGTTGGGAAGTACACTGTCATAAGGTCTAGCTGTCGGAGAGAAATGTTCTATTCGGAATCCTAATCATGGGGTGTGTTATGCAATGATTTTTAGACGTTCGGAAAAGGATCCTCATATAGATATCCTGGCAGAATATCCATTTGTAATTGAGGTAGGAGACGCAAAATGAACCCATGGGTCTATGGGACCCTTCTTCGGGAAAATGTTTAATTTGACTCATCACGTTAAAATTTACTTGTGTACAATGTTTTGTTCCATTATCTTGTAAACAGAGGACAACACCCATAATTATGGCAATGATATAAAAATCAAACTTTCAATCATTGTTTTCTCGAAACGTAACTTCTGCTGATGAGCCTTCTGTATCTCTTACACGAAACGGAATTCGAGAATATGCCAGAGGGCTGTTTTCTTGTTCCGATCTCAGGAATCACCTCCCGAAGTTTGTTACACTAATTAAGTTACAACATGTATATCTTGTGGTAGGCGGCGATCCAGGCTATAAGTCCATACGTTAACACAGATCACATAAAGATTCGTAAGCGTTCATTCTTGTGTTTGAGTTTAATCCCCAAATAGTTCCCGTAAGACTAAAAAAATATATTAGGTTTTTGTCTTCTGTAGTCGTGTTCTGAAGATGAGGGCGCAAGCTGAATTGGTGGTCAAATATTAGTGCAAAGTAGGTAACTTGCTTGGAAGGCTTAATTGCTTAATTGGTTCATGCAAGACTTTGAGTTCGAGGTGAGAGAGATTTCATTTTATGGTCGATCGACATTTTGGTCGTTCCTTCTGGGCTCGCATTCAAAAATCTCCTCACCATACTTTGAACACCTTGGGCACCGCCCAACCTATCCGTCACACTCACCGCATGCCTCATCCTAGATAACCTAGTCACCCACAACACCGATCACCTGTCTGAAATTCAAGATCCCCCATCAAGTTCCACCTCATGATCACTACAACTTTTTATGGAAGGATTTTATTCCACCTCAGCCTCACTGAACTTAATTTACCATCGTCGCCTCGCTACACATCATTGTCTTCCTTCCTCCCTACCTCGTCTCATAGATCTACATTCACTGCCTTAGGGATGCGACAGTTGCTCCCTAATCAAAACATTTACTACTCTACATCTCGCCTCCTTAACAATCATATGGAACTCATGAGCTTTTAGCTCGATACTTCAAGCATTAAAAAGTCATGATTTATCTGGTATCTGGGGATAGAAATAAGATGATTTAGGTCTTGTTAGAATTTAAGTTTCCACTTGTAGCACCATGATGTGAAGATGTGAATTGCGCCATTCTTTGTGCGATTAATATGTTGTATACCCTTACTACTGAAAGCAGCATTCTTCAGGTAAATGTGGTAGTCTTGAACGAATAGTAAGGACAGGAGGGGGATAGGGCTTAGCTTTATACGCAGCAGTAAAGAAAGATGATCTGTGACATTCTGGAGTTTATCGATACGTATGCTAAGCAGTTAATGAGGAAGTTGAAGATGAGACGTAGGTAAGTAATGGGAAGTTGGAATGAGCGAAGTTTATGAATGAGTGTTTTGTACCAGGATTTGTCGAATTAATTCTCTAAATCGAAAACGTGATGGATATGATGTGTTGAAATGGTTAGTTATCATGTTTTTGAGACGATGGAGTTGGTCATTGATACTGAAGGATGGGCGAGAACTAGTTTGATGTAATGTAAGAAGGTTGGTGTTTAACAAAGACTTTTTTTCAAGGATTTTGCTGAAGTAGAGGTAAGCTGTATGGATGGCTCTGTTAGAGGATACGGCTTGAGGAGGTTTATTACGTTTAAACAACATGAGAGTTTTAGATGTTTTTCAGTGGAGTGGTATGTATCCGGTTCCAACAAAGGAAACTGACATTGAGGCCATGTGTTTCTTACCTACCTTAAAATTTCTCCAGGAAATTTTATGTCCTATAGAAAGGTACCCCAGTATCGCATCAGGATTGGCCAATATCAATAATGTACAACTTGCGATTTCGAACCATGTTCTTATTCAAAATTTGTTAATATCGAATGGGAAACACTTTTCCGATATCACCGATATTGATGCCCATCGGTAACGATATTGATCACTGGGAGGAATTTTTACTGTTTTAATAAACGGAATTACAAGGACTGCTCGAAAGGTTTCTGCAATATACCATGAACAGTGGCGCTAGTATTCCGCTATTATAAAGTTCGGAAGAATATACCTTTCTATGTTTAAATTATCTTTGATTATTTGTTTTCACCTATGCATTTGTTTTTCACAGCAGTTGGAAGAAGTAGTTTTGTTTGAGAAATGAAAATTTCGCGTGAAAACTTTCGGGCAATGATATATATGATTTCAAATGTAGTTTAACACCGACATCAAGCCACTTCATTTGTCTTTGCGGGATGAAGCACCATAAATAGAACTGTATACAATTAGTTTTCCGAATTCCAGCTTGGTCACACATTTCTCAGTGATGAATTTCGTGAAGGTTGTCCATCCACGTCCGTTGTTGCCAGTAATGTTCATGCTGTGCGTTACATGATTGAGAGAGATCAGCATGCGGCATGCTGTGAGATTCAGGCATTCTTGAATATTGACATGAAAGCAATAAATACGATTTTGCATGGTTACCTGAAGGTACGGAAGCTTTAAAACCGTTGGATCCCACACGACTTGACCGAAACCCAAAAATAGGCTCGTGTCAAATGGTGTAAAGAAATGCAATGCAAAAAATTCAATCGACGTAAGTAAAATTTTGTGTACTACATCGTTACGGGAGACAAGACCTGGATTTATTCCTTCAAACCCGAAACTACTGTTTGAGTGTTTCAAAGCGAGCCGAAACCAACAACAGTTGTTCGTTCGAGGAGAGCTGCAAAGCAAATGATCATTTGTTTCTTCGGTTATATTAGACATGTGGCAACCATAGCTTTAGAAGATCGAAGGACTGTAAATGCTGAGTGGTATACAACAATTTATTTGCCAGAGGTCATCAATGAATTACGTAAAACAAACACAAATCGTCGAGTGATTCTTCACCACGACAACGACAGACCCCACTCAGCACACAAAACTGTTGAATTTTTGTCCAGTAGAAATGTCGAACTAATGACTCATTGTCCATACTCACCCGATTTATCACCTAATGACTTCTTTTGGTTTCCAAACATTAAAAAGAAGATGCATGGTGAGCGATTTGTATCGCCTGAAGCAGCTGTTGACACATTCCGAACAGCTGTTTCTGAGGTACCAAACTCCGAGTGGAAAAAATGCTTTCAAAATTGATTTGAGGCTGTGCAAAAGTGTATCGACCTTAAAGATGAATATTTTGGAAAACAATAGAGGAATTTCCATAATTTTACATGTCTTTTTATCATATTGACTGCAGGAACTTTCCCAGCAGCCCTCGTACATATATTTTACAGTATCTTCAAAAAAAAAAAAAAAAGATCTTGTTTATATCCTGTATTTATTCTACACTAGTGTCCAAAATTAAAGCAAACTCCACAGAAGTAATATATTTTTTGAAACACTTGGTGTTACAGGAAGTTATACATGAGTATGGTATACAATGAAATCAAAACTGCAAAGAAAGAGCATTTGTACTTGAAAAATACAAAATATCATGGTTGCAATATAGCAAACGGATACAAACCAGAATTATAATAATAAGATAAGAAAACAAAATAAAGTGAGAAACACCCAAATGGACCTTAATAGGGTATATAGTCACCCATAGCAGTGATACAAGTCTGACAATAATGCTGCATAGTGCGGACAGGTGCAGAGAGAAGATCTTGTGGCATTAGCTCCCATTGTTCATGCGGAGCTATTGTGAAAGCATCAAATAAGATGGGTGGCCTCGATCGCGAAGTAACTTCTCTTGCTATGTTGTCCCAAGCATGTTCACTTACATTTAAGACCGGTTAGCGCATTGGCCAGTCTATAAGGGCAATAGTTCCAGTTTCAAAAAAGTCTTCCACCAATACAGCTCTATGAGGGTGGGCGTTTTCATTGATGAGGAAGAAATTTTCTCTCCCGTGCTGCCGAAACTCTCTCAAATGTACTGTCAAGATCTGATTGCGATATCTGGTAACAATTTTTCCTTCTTCATTCACCCTGGTGGTTTCGCGTAGAGGCGTTCTTCAGGTGCTGCTAATTCTGCACAGCGTTTAAAGGTACACAAACTATCGGTCACCTTACATACAGTCATCTTTCCCCAAGCCTTCTATCCACAGGTTTCCGAGCTATCTGCGTTCCTGTTGCAGCAGCGTGTTCTGATGTCAGTTGACGGAAGCTACTCCAATTGTGGCGCCTGGCTGTTATCAGCAAATAACGATCTTCACTTCGAGATATAACTCTTGAGTGTCCTTGACTGGTCTTCTGGACGTGTCTCGAGTGTCAATCAACATTCTCCAAGAACAGTTAACCACTGAGGAATTCACTCTGATTTATCTGACTTGGTCTATGACTGTGGCGCTTCAAGTCTTCCAATGGTTCTCCAGCGTAAAGCGTCATTTAACAGTCGTCTCTTAGTCATTTCTAAGCTGTTCAGTATCATTGGTATCATCTGCCTTTAAAAAATACTGATAATCAATACCTACGTGTACTTTAGTAGACGTAATTTTTACAGCCTAGGGCTGCAGTCACTTGCTATACTAGCGCCAACACTTCGTTTTTACCATTAACTATGTATTTCTACATTAAAACGGACATAAATATGTTTTTGACCATGCATGGATATCATACGACATTTTAAAACAATCATTTATCAGTTTATGGAAATTTTGCTTGTGTATTACGCTTCTTATTTTCGCGTGTCTTTATTTATAGTTGAAAATTTTGTCACCTGTCTGCGACCAGATTCTATCCTGCAATCTTGTGATTTGTTGTCCATTGTTTCATCCACTCTCTCATGGATCCATCCATGAAAAATAATAGGTCAATTATTCATTTCATTAACGCAGACACGAAATGTGGTGATATTAACAGTCTTTTCATTACAGAATGCATGTAGAAGTTTTATACATGTTAATTTTGTATAATACTTTTTATGTTTCGATTACATTGACATTTAGTCCAGGAAAACTAGAGTCAAATAATCAAATATGGAATCACAAGCTGAAATTTTCAGGACTTTACCCCTTACACCTATCTAATAATAATAAAATTTCTAGAAAATCCCACTTGCTGGAAAAAAGTTTTGGCGGTAAACGTCCAAACATCGTAAAATATTGTTTTTTGGATCTTCTGGTATATTCCAACCGAGTCGGATAATAGTGGCACGGTTGATCTAACCAATATATGGTTTCGTGTTGCCCTGTAACAGAATAATATCTCTGCAATTCACATGTGTTGGGCACTTGGTTTTCAGTTTTTCATTCACATGGTCCAATTACACCATTGCATTGACCAGATAGCAGAAGGTCGTGATGCATGATACACCGACCAGTTCACCAAACGCAGAGCATAATCTTCCGTTGATGCAGTGGTGGCTTTGCGTTTTGAAATATTATGTTTGTGGTGCCAACTAATGACCGTGATGCCATGAAGTGTCATAAAGAAACCTCGTCTCATCGCAGATCAGTATTCTGCCTAGAAACGTATTCTTCCCGTAACGAAATTACAAAGAAACAGAGATTTGCTTGTGTCCTTTTCACAGGCAGTCAACTCAAGTGGGACAAATCATTTCTGTTTATACCGTTTCCCAAGCTGTTGAGGCTGTTGTTTCTGGATTGCAATTGAATGTTTCTTACAATGCCTCAAGTATATTGTTGCCAATGGCTTGTAGAGTCGTGTACGTGGTGCGTCGTGTAGGGATTAATCTCAGTCCACTGTCAGCTGATTGATCACATCTCTACCGAATGCCTTATATATTTTCTTCTCGCTGTATTAGCGATCGTTCCCAGTTTAAACTTGTAAAGTATATAGACCCGCACACATTGCCACATGTTTAACCTGCTCTCACTGACGTCACAATTTGACTGTGCTGACGACTGCCAGCCGGCTACAAAAGAAAACACTCACTAACACATTTTTTCCTCTCATCGATATTACCTCTCAACGACCACGTTACCTTTATAGTTTCTTGTCGAAGTGGCGGATTCTACATGGTTTCTTGAGAAACGCTGAACTTAGTTAAAATAATTATAATTTAATAGTTTTTCAACAAATAAGATAACTTTTACTGTCAAATGAAAGTGGGAAAACTTAAAATGTACCTCAAATTAATCTGATGTTGGTTAAAATAGTATTTATTCAACTTGAATATTCGGCTCTGTGTGCCGTGTGTGCCCTGTCTCTGTATTCATCTAATGGGTTCGCCGACGGCGGAAAGGTTGTTTTTGAGTATGCTCTCCGGTTTTTCTTCTCTTCATCTGATGACAGTAGATTGGGATCATCAGCGTGCTCGTCCAACATTGGTTCTTGTTGGCTACTGCATCTATGCCGTAGGTATTGATTGCACAAACCACAGCATTTTAAACGTCTTGTACAAGGGCACCGGGATGTTGGTAGGAGTGACGACAAGTTAAATGTACCCCAAGCTGATTGCCGACCAACCGTTTTTATGTGCAATTAAAATAGTCTTTTATCAAGAAAAATCGTTTGGTTTTCCTGGGTATATTGACATTCTCATACAGTGGCAATATCTTCATGTGAAGCCTCAAAGCTGTTAAAAATCTCATCCATCTTCTGCAGGACACTGTTTCCTTTGAGCTTACGACAAGATCTCTTTTTCTGCATCTTGTAAAGAGCTGCATGAACTTATCACACTCTGTCATCGCATCGAAAAAAACATAATTTGACTGCTTATCTTTCCTAGACCTTCTGGTAAAAGTTCTGAACTAGTGAGTCTCCTGGGAGGTGTGTTATTTCCTGGCAATAACATGAATACATTACTATCTTTACTTATTAGACCTATTAAAGGGATAAACAGATCTACAGACCTGTGTCTTGGCCAAAAGTAACTGAAGTTCCTCCTCTGTGTGTTCTTGCTGCTGCTTAGTCTTGATCACAATCAGAGCGATACACACTGTGTATTACACAACCACATGTTCTTTAATTAGCTCTGTTTGCAACAAGTCTACGAGGCCAGATTTATTCTCAATCGCCTTAAAAATATTTTGAGAGAAAGTAGGTTTCTGACTACCAGCATTCAACTGTAAGAGATATGGTACAAACTTTTGAAGATCGACGAAAGTGTTCCACGTCTTTTACAGTTGAATGCTGGTAGCCGTGAGAAGCTAAAACTGAGCTTCTACCATAGTTCTGGAGAACATAGTCTACATATTCTGGCAAATCTCACCAAAAGTGGCATATGGAACCCTGGAAACTTTATATATAAGGAAGTCATCATTAATAATGTATTGTGATTCAGGTGAAAGTTCAGCTAAGGATTATAAGCTCTGGTATCATAGAAGATTTTGTACCATTTGTAGTGCAAAATCATCAAATAATGACGGCGGAAATGTTGACAACTCATAGCAACAGTGTTCAAGTTCTTCGTCACTTATAATCAGGCAGATTTGTCGATGGGACAGAAGGCTGACTCGAGTTTGTGCTAACTACCTTGGCTCTTAGTTAATCAATTTCTAATTTTAAAAAATAGGGATATTTAGGTATCTAGATCTTAAGTTCTACAATTGATCAGTCATTGCAGGAAGGGCACATATGACATAAACTTACTTTAAGTCAGCGAGTAAAATGAAAAAAAAAAAAAAGATTTTCTGTTACTTATTGTACTTTACTGAAATAATTATCGCGGCTTCGTAGAGGAGTGCCACATTCTTGTACTCATAAGGACAGCTTTGTAACTTTTTTACTTTCGTTACTAATAAAGGTTGAAATTTTGCCCTTTCTGCACTGAACACATGAGAAGCTTGCATTTTTAATAGAATAGAAGTGTTATTTATTATACGTTGAAATCTTGACTACAAGTTAACGTTTGGAACTATTATCTAAAGCTAAATATACTAGATGGAATTAGTAAACAATATTATACCGCACACGGTATTATGAAACAATAATAGTTAAATCAATGCTTTTGTTAAGTTCTTCTTGATTACATCATAATCACTTTTCTTGAAACATTTTGTTCTCAGTTACCTATTCCATCATCCACACTGTTTTCAGTGTCTTCACTGGCATCTGCTTGTGTTGTAAGCCACTTCTGCAGCATATCGTCTTATCACACAGGTCTACAGTTTCTTCAGATCTCCCATCATCTTTGCATTGATAGAAACACTGAAAAAAAGCTTTCGTCTGAAAAAAAAAAGCTGGCAATATAACATAATTTAGAGTAGGAGTAAATATTCTCAGTTTTTCAGAAGTAATATACATAGGTATTCTCCTGTTGTTTTGTTTCCGGTGTGCTAATTGGAACTACTAACTCAGGTTTAATTGATTCTGCTGTAGATCTGTCTTTACAATTATAACTGAAAGTTGGATGTAGTTGGCTGCACTTGTTGGATTTTGGTTGTTCTAAATTCCGACAGGATTTTGTATTATAAACAACTGGTGCAAAATCCTCGTTGGGACATTTTGATGTAGGACGTGCCTTGCATAGTTGATATGTTTCCTGTTAGCAAGGGAGAAGTCGATAAGGGCGAGAGTGTTCTATCCTGTACTGTCTCTTATAGATGGAAGCTCCGTTTGTTAACAAATTATCTATTGTTTCCTTATTGTTTGTAAAGATCACGTAAATTGGGCCTCATTATTTGGTTTCAATTCGAATATTTTACGATCGAGTATCCCTCTTTTTTAATTCTGATTCTCCTGTATCATCTGTAACACTGGGTCACACCCCATGGATCCCGACAGACAATGTCGGTGGTTTGCGTAGTTCTGGTGTTTTTCGGAGCTGTCTGTTTTGAACGAGTCACATTTTTTCATATTCCAAATATTTCAAAGCTGTGATGGTTTCTAATTTTGTTTCCAAAACTTTTATCTGCGCCATGCCATTTATTGCAGGCATCTGGGGATGCCACGTGACACGTAACTCATGAACTGTTGCAAAATAATTTCGAATTAAGAATTTCTGGATCCCATATTTTTAAAGAAGTTAAACCGGTTCAAAGGGGTATATCCTTTCTTCAGGAAAGAATACTAAGGAGTTGGTAGAAAATCTGGAGAGGGTCTAAGTGAGTTTGGAAAAACTTAATGACGACAGTATGAGATCATATTACTGATGTATTTTATTGTGAATGTGATAGATGGAAGATGACAGTTGACGAGGATGGTATATCTCAAATATGTCGTCATCTGTTTTCGGCAGGATCTTGTTCAAGGAGAAATAGTGTCATAAAATGCATAAAAGGTGTGTCGTGGTACACTTCGCATCAAAAAATTACGACAGTGAACTGCGTGCAGCTAGGCAACCCAAATAGCACCTTATTCCAAAATCGTGTCTGGTAAACAGATCCTCTCCTTCTCCTACCCTCGTCTCACACATACTAAAATCAGCAAACATCATGAGCACATTTATTAAAAAATATATACATGTATTAGTATCGATAAAATGAAAGAATAAAACCGAGACGAAACAATATACGTAAGTTGATGGAGGGAGAAATTTAAACACACACAATGAAGAATTGAAACCGATGGATATCTTTAGGCAGACACAAAATGAGAGAAACAGAGAGAAGAAGAATAAGAGAGAATACAGATAAAAATATGGAATTTAAACCTAGTAAAAAAGAATAACCTAACATTATAAAGTACAACGCTCACAAATCTAACAGCAAGATAGAAGTGACTTCTGGATTTTATATTTTTTCAGGCCTATTCGAATATATAAAGGGCGCTTGAAACTTCATTTAATCACTTTCAAAATTGCGACCAAAGTTGATGGTCAGATTAAATATTCATAATTTCCAGTGGAACTGCAGAGTTTTGAGACACATCTAGAATAATGTCAAAAGTGTAACACACATGCTTTGTTTGCGCGGGGTTGGGTTGAAAATTCGGTGGGGGCTCTTTGAACGTACCGGTTCGGAATACATTGTAATCAGGGATTCCGCTAGGATTTTCAGATGGGGGGTTTAAAGTCAAAATTGGGAGGGTGTAGGTAGTTTTGCAAATGTTTCTTTCAACTTTTGACCACGAAAAAGTTAAAGTTGGGGATACTCCCGAGGATTTGGGCTGACACGCCCCACAGGCGCCGGGGTCTGGCGGAATCCCTGATTGTAACAAACTCAATAGATACCATAGGCCATCCAGACTACTAATGTAAATTGAACATACTAAGAAAATAAATGGATGATAATTTTTCTGCTTAAATTCTATCAGAGAGAGCCAAGATTGCATATGCATACTATATGAAAATGAAATGTTACAAATGTTCAAAAACAAAATTCGCGTGTTCCGATATTCATAGCAGACATTATATGTTGCATATTTCAAACTAAAAAAGGGAACACATTGAATAGTATATTGATAAATTATAGGTTTGAAATGAATTTGGTGCCAAATTAATATAAAAATAATTATTCTGTTGAAATAGCGAAAAAAGGGTGTCATTTTCTACTCATATCTTAAAATTTATCTGTTCCGAACATGCCACTCTAGATTCCACCTATTGTGAATATAACGTTTTAATAATTTCAACACTAATGAACTAGTGTGTATAACAATTCGCACAGATGGAATGAACACGGCAGAGCTGAAACGGGTCACCGGCTGTCAGGAGATGCTGGTCAGGTTTTGGAGTGTGTCATCAGGTTTAAGATTCGAACGCATTCTGACGCAGTAGTCGATATAGATTTGATAACCCGGAGGATGAAGGAGAGATTTTAACTATTTCATTGCGTTTAAACAGTATTTGTTTCAGGGGTGACCAGGATCGGAGACGCTACCCCGAAAACACGAAAAATACGATGTCGAAATTCCCATTTAAATAGATTATCCAGACTGGGCCAATCGAGTTACCGGATCACTTATGTTTGGGTCAGGCCCTATCACCGGGTCATCGAAAGTGGCTCGGATTTGGCTGTGGAACACGCAGAAACAGAGAGAGTGTGTGTAAAGTAAGAGAAAAAATAAACATTAATAGAGAGAGGGAGAAGAAGAAGAAGAGAAAGAAGCAGCAAACACACGATAACAATACACGAAGAAAGAGATGAAGAGAGAAAGACCAATTAAAAACATGAAAACTACATTATCATTATGCTAAACAACAAACATACTGTTTACTCGGATTCCGACCAGTGATGCTTCGTAAGTTCTCCACATCCCGGAGATGAATCTCTGTTTGAATACTTCAGTGTATGCGAAAAAGAAACTGACTAGTGGGGAATCGAACCCAGGTTTTCAAATTATAAGTTCAGTACGATAGCGATACTCCACAGGTGCTTAAGAAATGGCATATTGTTTGTTTCTAAGAATAATAATATGAAGCTGGATACTTCAGATCAATGACGTGTTTTTAACTGTCCTGGTAACCCCGTGAGAATGATTTGGACATTTCCAACCAACATTTGTAAATAGTCTTCGTCTCTATAGTGACTCAGGTATTTGATTCCAGAGTCTGAAGGGTTCTCCGTTTTGTATGAGAAGTTATGATTAGATTCTTCACGACAGCTTTGTAAAAAACTTGGCTTGAAAAGGGTTTCAACGTACGTTGGTTTTCTTTAATGCCTGAAATTCCAGCATTTTTCCTCTACTCCATCTTGCCAACTAAAGACAGAAGCCATAAATTACTAAGTTTATCCTTGGAAATAGCCAATTTGGTTCTGCAAGTTGTTTAAACCAAAGTGCACACTAAAATTTCTTTATTCAATGACTTATAGACAATTTAGTGCTCACTAATATGCCAAATAACAAAAATCCAGGGAAAATGGAAGAAACAATAACAGCTTATGCAGTTTCTTTGCGCCGTGGAAGTTCAAATTCACGCTTATATTAAGTATTATTTAATAATAATACTAATAATTAATACTAATACTAATAATTAATATTAATGCTAATAATAATAAGTATTATTATTATTGTTGCTATTATTATTATTATTATTATTATTATTACTGTTGTCGTTGCAGTGAAACGTCCATAAACTAACAGTTTTATGTTCCCTGTAGAACAGCATTGAATATTATGGAAGTAGACTCTGTCTATAGTGTACTATATAAAAAAGAACACTGACAGCTTGATAATGTTTTCTTTTAAAGTAAAAACCTCTCTATAGCGGACATTTGAAAAATTTTCTGCATGAAACACTTTTTCAGATGTGAGTAATTTTCCTGTCAGGAAGACAAATAATGAATTTATTTCCAAACTCGTCCAATACAATTATTGAACATCATCAGTAGCAATATTGTTACGAAGTGCCTAAACGAACTCATTAGTCCTGAAACATGGCACAAGTTCTGGCAAAGTGGGCGTTTTTCTCAGAGGTGTCTTGACCTGGCTCCCGTCTAAGGAGAACCCACATGAAAACAATGTGGAATAGAAAGTTAACAGTACTTTTGCGTGTGCACGCCGCTAACCGGGGCTGTGCCCCCTCGCTTCGCTCGGTGTGCATCCTGCCCTGGTGCGTTGATATACATCCTAGCTTTTAGTAGCTAAACTCCACGTTACCATGGTAACTATTTTGTTCACTAATTTTACTGTATATAATCTATGAAAAAAGCAAGAAAGCAGTTATTAATAATAATAATGTTAGAAAAATACATTTTGAACGAAAAAGAGAAAAAAAATTGTTGCACTGCCGGGATTTGAACTCAGATCTCTGAATTAGTTTGTCTATGCGTTAAGCACAAGACCAAACTGCCAGTTGCCGAATAAACGATTGACGGTGCTACTTATAGTTCGAGCTCTGCGCCTGCGCGAGAGTGGGCTAGGCGCACTTTCCATGTTGGCTCTCTTTAGACGGAAGCCAGGTCAATTAGTTCGTAAAAAATCTGCAAAGTGGGTTCCGAACAACTCTGTACATAAACCTTACGGGCTTGAACCTATGATTGGACTTTTCTTAGCTATCCAATATTTGTTTATTAAAATCCTATATCTGTAGTATGGTGACCTAGTATATGTAGGTATAATTTCAAATAACAAATGTTTTCGCATTATACAGAAATTTTAAAGTGCACGTCAATTGATGTTTTACTTTTTGACTTCCAGCAAAAGATTCTAAATTCAATGCTAAGTTGTCACATGAACGAACAATAATATCACTATGTTTCTATCCTTGTGACGCCATATATTTTACACAGACCCAATCTCGCGAATCATTCTTTGGAGATGAGGCTCGTGTCCCATTTGCTCTTCTGTTTCTAACTTTTCGTCAAGTATTATTCCTAAATATTTAAAAGTTTGTACTCTCTTAATTGTTTTATTATTAATTTTGATTATAGGTCCTCTGTTAAGATTAAGTTTTCCTTTAAATAGTACAAATTTTGTTTTCTCTGCTGAGACTGTTAATTTATTATTACTGCACCATGACGCCATTTCTCTTGTGACGGCGTTAGATTTCCTTTCTATCTCCAATCTGCTGTTTCCTTTTATTACCACCGCCAGGTCGTCCGCAAACCCTACCACCCGTTCCACCTCTTGTAGTTCATTAAGCATCTCGAGACATGGCTGGAAGGTTAGGTCCCAGAAGATCGGCCCCAGAAGCGACCCCTGAGGACATCCTCTTTTCGGTCTTTTGCCCACAACTCCAACGGCCGTACTCACTTCTATTCTTCTATTACAAAAATAGTCTTTAATCACTTTCCAAATTTTTGTGTGAATTTTTAGTTTTTTTATCTCTCTCATTAGAGCTGGCCACCATAGGTTGTCGAACGCCCCCGCTATGTCAAAGAATATTCCTATAGTATATTTACACTCGTCATTATTAAGTTGCTGAATTTTGTTCCAGAGCGCGTTGATGGCGTCTTCAGTAGATTTATTTTTCCTAAAACCAAATTGTAAATTGCATTCATTAATATTTGGCCTTTTATTATTTATCTTCGCTGCGATTACTTTTTCGAATATTTTACGTACGACGTTTAGCAGGCAGATAGGTCTATATGACTTAGGGTTTGTTCTATCCTTATCCTCGCCTTTCAGGAGTATAACCAGCTTTGCCTTCTTCCACGTGTTTGGGAAGATTCCTTGTTCTAAGCATTCGCGAAAAAGTCTTACGAGGTATGGAGTCCAGATATCTTTGTTTTCTTTATAGATTTCGCCCTTTATATCATCTGGGCCGGGGCCTTTCCATTTTTAAGACTTTTTATAGCTTGTTCAACGTCCCAGTTTGTAACGTTGAGCTCTTCATTATTTTCTTCCTCTCGCTCGGGGTTATAGGTCATGGATGCTTCCCTCGTGAGTGTATTCTGCTCATTATCCTCATTTTCTAAATCATCGGGGAACAATTTTGCTAAGAGTAACTCTGTAGTATCCTTCCAGCTGGTGGTAAACTGCCCATTATCGTTTTTCAAGGTGTTTAGGGTGCCCCTCGTCTTTATTTTACTCATCACAATCTTGTAGGGTGTTTCCCATGGGTCAAGACTAAGATTATCCTCTACGAATTTGTTCCAGGTTCTTTTTTTGTGTTCGCGTAGCTCTTTCTCGGATTGTTGTTTGATTTCCTTATACTTGTTTAGTCTGCTTTGCCTCAACTCGTGGTCTCCAGCCGCTCTGTAATTTCTTCTAGCTGCTTTTGTTTTTCTTTCTAGTTTATCTAATGCCGCTGTCCAATACGTTTTCTTCTTATTAGTTCCACCTTTTTTATTTGGGATGGCTTCTTCGATGGCTTTCTTTGTGACCAGCTCTAGTTTCTCCGTTAAGTTATGAATATTACAGTTTATGTCAATCTGTGGTAAGTGTAGTTTGTTATTAAATTTTCTCCAGTTTATTTTGTTTACATTATATCTAAATGCCGTTTTGTCTTCTTCATCCTCTTCACGATCTTGTTGTTTTAGATTTATGTTAAATCCGATGGCGTTATGGGCACTCGTTGTTGCATCTTCCACGACTCTCCAATCCGTTAAGTTATTATACACGTTTCCCCCGGACAAGGTTACATCGATATTTGACTCCGCCCCAGCCCTGCCCCTAAATGTCGGCGGTTGTCCTTCTCTATTGTGGATGTTTAGGTTAAACTGTTGGATCTACTCTTCGAACATTTCTCCATTACCGTCAGATCCGGGGCAGTGCCACAGTGGGGACTTTGCATTCAGATCCCCCAAAATCAGTATATCTCTATTATTAAAAGCATTCAGAATATTCTCCAGTCTCATTACAAACATCTCGGTCGGAAGAGAGAACTGACAGTAAATATTGACCACTAACAACTTTCTCTTTTTAGTAGTTATCTCTAGACACTGGACCCACCTGTCCGAGTATTGGGCATGCTCTAGGGTTTCTATATTCTTATTGAATATCAGCGTTGCAACCATAGGATTCTCCTTCCTCGGCAGCACCGCCACGACATCTACCGGAAATCCCTGTAGTTTTCCCTTTCGTGTGTACGGTTCCTGTAGGCATGCTACGTCCACGTTGTCCTCTTCACATAGGTGTCTCAGCTCAGCGCATGCTAGTTTAGATCTATCCGCGTTGAGCTGGATGATATTAATCATGGTTGTCTAGTGTAAATGTAGCATGCAGGAAACTTTTCTGCTGGATTGAAGGCTATCAGACCATATGCCATGACAAACTGTCTATAGACGCTGTTCAGTCGAAAAGTCTCATTTCTTCTTTCAGAAACCTTGTCTACCAGCTTGAGCAGGTCGCCTGGGTCCGAAGTAATTCCATCTGATTTTAGATTAATTCTGTCTACCTCTTTAATTATCGGGAAGGTGATGCGTTTTCCTTGTGGGTGTATGTTCCTTATAATGACTCTCAGTGCAGCCGTCAGTGTGTTGGTCTCCTCAAGTCTCGACAGGTTATAGTCCAGTTGCAGGGTGGTGTACAGACTTCTTGGGTGAGATGCAATCATCTTCGTTTCTTGGTCCGTCAGCT
>JAGDQP010016194.1:0-41050 GCA_022664845.1 Lepisma saccharinum | reverse complement strand
GATGGTGTTGCCTGTGCGGCGTCCACCCAGCGTCGTGAGGCCAATTGGGGAGCTACCTGAATAAAGAGGTAGCGATCACAGTTGAGGGCTTCGGCTCTCCTCTCCCAACACGTCTGGTCAGCGTGGGAGCAGTAGACCACCTCCTCCCTCCGGGAGAGGCCTCATCCAATAGTGGATTGAATATGGCTGTGTATTATATATATATATATATATATATAAATATATATACCTGATATTTCACTGGTAAATATATATACTATACATTCACCTGACACCAGTGGTCGAAGTGAGGCGCGATTCACCGGTATGGCATACCGGCTCTGGTTTTTGAGAGCTACATGCATACCGTTACTGAAAAATATGCTACACGTGTTCTTATATCAATTTCTGATTATTTGTCTAGACAAATATTAGGAAAACATACCGTCTCTGTTTCCTTCCCACTTCGAACACTGCCTGACACTAATCACACTATGCAAAGCCCCATCGCCACCTGGAACAGATGTAAGTTAAAGTGACATTGATTCAATTCCTCTTCAGAACCAACGGGACTTCCCCGAAAAGAAAGCCAAGCGAACGGGAATTACCCGAAAAGCAATTCTCAATCTCCTCGCTGTTGTAATAGGCCTACTCACCTGAATTCAATGCTCAACGCTGCTGATCGCTAGGTCACCAGATTGTCCATTCAATTGAAGAAATAATTTTAGTTAGCTATTCCTTTATCTATTTGATGTGATAGTTAGTCTGTTATTTTCAATTTTATCCAGGGCCGTACAGAATGCGTACGGTCCTGCGTTTGGGCCGTATACCGTACAGAGAGGAGAAATTACCGAACAAATACGATCCAGGCCGTACGGTTGGCAACACTTACCAAACCAAGCGACCAAACAGCTGATGATGTGAGTTGTGTACGTTACTGCACTCTGGTGGCAAAATAATGAGTTAAGTTGCGAAGAAGTATTCGTTGCTTAATGATCGAACTTTGTGACTTGATTTTCAAGTATTTAAGGATTTTTTTTTAACTTGTTAGTTACTTTTTAACTCATAAAACACAAGTTTGTTCGTCAAATGCTTTAATGATATTTGAATATAGCAGGCCGTAATAATATTGAATATAACAGGCCTACTTGTTTGCGAATTTAGCTCCTGAACATTAATTCTGTTTAATATATTTGGAAGAGAATATGAAAACAATTTTTGGTCCTCTTTCAAAAGAATGCTTTTTGTTTATGTTGCACCGTAGCAACCATTTGTGGAAATTTCGTGTTCTACTTCGGTATGTACAGAGTTATAAGCTCAATGAAGATATGTCAGGATGGCCGAGTGGTCTAAGGCGCCAGACTCAAGCGAAAGCTTCTCAGCAGAGATTCTGAGGAATTCTGGTCCTCGTATGAGGGCGTGGGTTCAAATCCCACTCCTGACAGAACTTTTTTTTCTTTCTTGCATTTAAATATTATTAAAACCATTTTTTATTGTTTTCTTTTCTTTTGTTTTCATTCGCAAACCATCTCTTTCTGTTAATATTACGGTATTACAGTTCTACTAAAAGAATTGGACAAAGCAATGTTCCATATGTGTTCTTACGAATCCCGCAGGGATTTTCAGTTTCTGGGTGGTAAATAGAATGTTTTAATGTTGAAGGTGCTGATGGATTTGAAGGGGGGGGGGTTCACCGAATTTGAATAGTGGTTTCCTAACACACGGAGTTTCTCAGATCCAACTTAATTCCTGTGAGACGTGGAAAAGGTGAATTGAGTTGGAAGATCGATCTTGTTTCAACGTGTTATTCACTTACTTCAAAGGCAGCTTTTTTTATGCAAACATGGAATTCACATTACAGTGTTATAATTTATTCATTTATTTAATACAATGGGTATATATTCAGTAGATGTTTGGGGTGTTTAAATATTACGTAAGCATTCAAGAAGAAAGGGGTTATTTTTGCTGACAGGAATTAAGTTGGATCAGAGCATAAATTAGTGGTATACATTTAAACTGTTTTTTTTAAACTGCGAAACATCGATAAGAAATTTGACATATTTTTGGAAAGGTGGTGGTTCAGTTGGTAGCGCTCTCACCTCTGTTGCGTCGAGTTGTCGGTTCAATCCCTGCCTATGCCCTGTGAGCCTTTTGGTGGGCAAAACTGCGTGCGTTCGTTTTCTCGGGTTTGCTCCCGTTTCCTCCCACTTTCATCGTTCGACCATCCCATCACCCATTCGGCCTGAGCCACAGTTAAGGTTGCCGCCATCCGTCCTGATTTTGTCGGGATTGTTCCTTCTTTTCGAAAACTGTCCCGCCATGACTTTGGCGGGACACCTAAATGTCATAATTTTATAGATGTTACCCACTTGTTATACAAAAATGCATTCGTAAGGCAGGAATTTCATAACATTTATTTTTTTCTTTGAATTTGAATTTATATACCCCTTAGGTAACTTCGGCTTAGTCCATTTCAAATTTTGTTTAGTTATACTGGTAGCTTTCTATATTCATAGTCTATTTTCTGTTGTCAAAAACGAGTTTAATTGGCAGCCTTGTTAGGTCTCCAGAGTTATCTGTGTGTGTGTGTGTGTTTTTTTTTTTTTAAATATATATTATTATACAATCTACAGATATTGAATTGTATTCCATTGGTAAGTTAGTTTTGTGCAAGGTAGACGGTAGATTTGCGGGGGCTTCATCACCCATAGTCCCCCCGGCGAGGATTGTAGTGGTGAAGTGTTGCGTTGAGGGAGGAGACGCCTCAAATTGGTAGGGTTTCATTCCAGTTTGAAAGTGAATCAGAAGTGACACTTTTTGTACACTTCCTACTAGTGTTGTTCAAACCGGTTTTTTTGAAAACCGAAAACCGGTTTCAGAAAAAGTTGAAATTTCAAAAAACCGGTTTTCGGTTTTCAAACCCGCTTTTCGGTTTTTGAAAACCGATTTCCGGTTTCGGTTTTCAAAACCGGGTTTCGGTTTCGGTTTTTGAAAACAGATTTTCGGTTTTCAGTTTCTAAAACCAAAATTCGGGTTTTAAGTACATACATTACATTTATTATTAATAAAAAGCGAAAAAAGCAAAATGTCAACAGTCTAGCTATTCAGCGTATGAATTGGATTGCAGTCCGTGCGTACAGGAGTTCTTTCTACTTTCCTGTATTGCTTAGAAATCCCGCAGTTTAGCTCATTCATGCAAACTATAAATTAATATTACTTTATTTATCAAAACTAAGATTTCTTATATTGTAAGAAAACAGTCACAAATCCTTCGAGAAAAAAAGAAACTTTATTTTTTGGGCATTACTGTGCTTAAGCTAGTCTCAGGAATGACGTATCCCAACGCACATAATCCGGGGAAAGGGATAGGAAGGTATTGTCCACGTCTTTTTCGAGGTATCATTCCGGAATTTGCGTTGTGTAATCTAACTTAAGGGAGATCGTGAAAAACGTCAGGATGGTGGGTAACAGGATTTGAACCTGCAGTCTCCCGAATACCAGTCCAAAGCGCTACCAGTATCAACTGCGCAACGGAGGATCGGTAAAATTCTCCTTCGACCATTCTTTCTTACCCATTAACTTTCTGGTTATTCACAAATTTACTTTCGCCAAAGTAGATGTGATTAAACTTTCTTTTTTGTTGATATTCTTTTACAATGTGCGTAAAAATTCCAATATTAGTGAAATGATAAAATCCTTAGTGAATTATGTAGGGCTAATATATTCATCATTTATTTATTCACGTAAGACATCTTTGAATCCAATGTGAGATGAAGCAATTTTAAGAGTGACTATTAGTTTATTTATTAATACTAAGTAAGTATTAAAGGATGAACTGAAATATTGCTGAACTTGTCCTTAACGATTTTTACCCATATTTCAAAGCCTATTCAAAATTTTACAATGGGCTGCGTGAGCTGATTAGGGAGAATTATCCCGTCGTGACCACAGCTCTCTGTTGTGATTGGTTGTGGATATGATAAGGAAAGTGGTGGTGAACTGGAAACATTTCATGCTACCTGTACTAATCCCAGCGCAACGTATCACATAGCAAATTGTGAACGTGTGCAAGAATCTATTGTGGAAGTAATGCCTTCGGTTTAGCTGAAACTGATTTTCGTTTTCATAACTGAAAATCGTTTTCGGTTTCGGTTTTTGAAAACCGATTTTCGGTTTTCAGGTATTCGATTTTTCTAAAAACCGAAAATGTCATAAGATGTGAACAGCACTACTTCCTACCTATATTCCAGCCCCTATCTCGGGACTTTTCAGTTGAAATGGGCAGGTTTTTATATACAGGGTGGTGCATTTAAAAATTGCCACCTTCCTTATCTCGTAATAGAGTGGTTTGTTTGAAAATTCCCTGAAACATGTCAACTTTGGTTTCGAGGGGAACGAAATCTTGTGACAATTTTAAGTGTAATGCCCCATCCTCCACGGTCTAGTGGCAAAACTTTCAATTTTCTTAAATGGCAACATGGATCAAATGGTACATCATTTAAAAGCAACGTTCATTCTGTTTACGAAAAAGATTTTATTATTTTTAATTTTGCCGTATACTTCGGAAGAATTTGCGTTTCGACCGTTTATTATAAGTATACATACGAAAATCTCAAAAGAATAAATATTTTATCCTATTAAACATTGTGAGTACAATAAACTACCCATTATACCGTTGAAGTGACTGCACTTAGCCGCGTTGTGATCAACATGAAATGTGTTGCCCCATTTCCTGAGGTCTAGTGACAAAACCTTCAAGTTTCTTAAACCCAACGTGAGTCAAATGACACATAATTTGAAAACGTCTTTGATTCTATTTAGAAAAGTATATTTTGTATGGAAAGTCAATGAATACTTTGACTGTTATGGAGATTTGAACGTGTACATTCTATAAATTTAATATTCGTTAATGATATATTATACAGGTCGTTAAAGTCCAAAGTTCACGAAACGAAAGAGTCCACATCTCGGGAACGGGGATGTATATCTGGATGGGTATATCCCAGTCGATCTAGGCATCTTATATTTTGACATTCTGACCGTTATCGAGATATAGGCCGTCAAAGAACAAAGTTGCCATTATAATCAAATATCGTGCATCTTTAACTGAAGAGGATCCTATACAACGGTACACGTGTGGAGGCTGGTGCAAAGGTAGCTTGTCCTTCAATAAAGTACGATCCTCCTCCGTTTGTGTTTTCAAGTAGATGTCTTTCAAAGTACTTGATAAGAACAGTAAAAGTTTACAACGCGATTTCTCCCAAAGTATTCAGTCAAATTCAAAAATAAAACTATTTTTGTAATTAGAATCAAAGTAGCTTTTAAACGATGTGCTACTCGACCCATGTTGCTAGTTAAGAAATTCTAAGCTTTTGCCACTAGACCGAGGAGGATGGGGCAGCCACACTTAAAATTGTCACAATATTTCGTCACCCGCGAAACCAAAGTTGACGTGTTTTCGTGAATTTTAAACGAACAACTCTACTACGAGATAAAGGGGAGTGGCAACGTTTAAATGCACCACCCTGTACATATATATATATATATATATGAACTTTCTATAGAACGTAGATTCTCCTAGTGAAATTTCAAAGGTCGGTTACGATATAATCTCATTAGTCGTTTCCTTGTAAGGGATAAAAATTTAATACAGCGAGGAATAGACCTTAGGCAAGGAAGTGTTCAGAATTTGAGAATGTTCTTGTAATCAGTGAAGGCAGCGACTTTGCAGAATTGTGGTGCAAAACGTCGAATTAATTCTCCTCTGTCCTATTAGCATAATTAGTCCCAAAAGATATCATTTTATACTATTAGTCTACAAACTGTATCTATTAACTTTTATATCTGATTAATCCACTCCTACAATTTTCTTTGGTATTTCCTGCTAGGAATGATAGTATTCAATTTTATTTTGTGTCAGATAAGTTTTTAAATATTAGAGTTAAAAAATAAAGTTATTTGTATATTTCTTTTGTTTTACAGCCATAATGAAGATTCTATTTCTTGGATTTATGCAAATGAGTCTTCTAATCGTGTCATCTAGAGCAAGAAGTATCATTAGCGTGCCAAATGAGGTCAATCCTATGGTACCAGATGAAGGTAAGATTCTTTGGTTTCAATTTTTCAGTTGTTTTTTTTTTTACTTTTTTATTATATTTTTTTTACAAAATGTTTTTATAATATGGATGCCGATTTATGTAATATATACAGAGTGTTTTAAAGTTATGGTTACAAACTTCTGGAGGTGATTCCTCACATCAAAATAAGACGAAAGTTCCTCCGACAATTTTTCGAAATCTCCATACTTTCGGAGCTACAAGTTGCCGAAACCGGAAGCTTGGGAAAATGAACAGTAAATTTTGATATTTCTAATACCACGAACAGGATAGAACTGATGCGGCATGGTGCCGTCAAAGGCTTAAAATCTGCTCTATTTGAGAATCCATATTTCAAAATTCCTCAATGGATTCCTCCAAAGAAGTAGGAAATTCCCCAATATTTCTGAAGATGAGGTAGGTCGAAATGAGCATGAATGAAACGACTTCCCGTGTGAGTAAAGATGACATACATCATCCCCAGCATCCAATCGAGCAATGATATTTCAATGAGCAATCTCTTTGATAACAAATATACAATTCATGAAATTATGCCATTCTTACTCCTGCTTGTTATGCAACCACGCTTTTTTTTTAATCATTTGGTATTTGAAATCTACTTGAGATATCGACTTGGCGCAAACGAATTATTGTTTCCTGGTGGAAAACCGTCCCATTTATGATCATTCCGACCCATCTTTACTTCAGAGATTTTCTGGGAATTCCCTAATTTCTTTGGGGTATCCATTGTGCGCCCATTGCTAAATTTTTAAGTATACATTTTTAGATCGTGTAGGTTTAAAGTCTTTGACAGTACAATACCATACCACATCAGCTCTACTTTCCGTGCTGTTAAAAATATCAAGTTCTAAAGTAGCTCCGAAACCATGCACATGTCGAAAATTTACCAGAGTAACTCTTGTCTTGTTTTTGATGTGAGGAATCACCTCCAGGAGCTGGTCGGTGTAAATTTAAAACACGCTGTATAATCTTGCAGTTCACTTTTTCATTGTGGGCTTTATTATGGCACACCCGTAAAACAGGTGGCCGACTTCTATCTAAAAGCGATACTGGACTGACTGCTGCCATTGAAAATTGATATATGAAGGCAGGGAGCGGAGAGGACACTTAATATCGTTTGTCCACTTCCAGTCTAAAACAATATGGATCAAATGTTCGGGTCTAACTCACTTTTATTTACGCTTGATATCGCTGTGCGGCCTTTTTTTATTTATGTTTTAATTCTTCCAAAAAAAAAAACGTAAATACTATTGGCAGTATTTCTATGATAGGCAGAGTACGGTATACTATTATATGAATAACTCACGAATTAAGACAATTTTTTTTAAGAAACAGGCCGCATAGCGTATAAAACTGAGGTAGAACTGAAACTTCAGTCCACATTGGATTAGACTGGAAGTGGTCAAACGAATTTAAATATTTGGTCTGTCGCCTCTCTTTTGACACTAAGCAGTCACTCCAGGATCTTTACGTAGAGCTCGATGGGCCGAACTGTGCTGCAGTTCTGTTACCTCTTCCAGGATCAAAATTTGAGTACTTGAAAGACCAGTTGCACACAACGAGCTTTACGTAACGATACTGGGGTGATCGACTAGTGTCAAAAGATAGATGTCAGAGCAAACATTTACGCCCGATTGCAAAGACTTAGACCTAGGCGAGACCATGGTTTAGGCTAAGCGGGTGAATTAAAATTGATGTTTAAACCTAGGTCTAACTTAGAATAGAACTAAACTACGTTTTAGCAATCGGCTCTTAGAGTAGAGGCGGTAAATGTGGAAAACTATTTTTTGTTTTTAGATCTATTTCTTTTAATTATAGACAAACAAACATGAGAATTAAATGAAAAAATACCATACAAATCCTTCAAATACAAGCAATGATAAAAATCTTGAAATGATTACCACGTGCTTGTAAAATAAATAAATAAAGTCAAAGTTGGGAACAACACAAAAGAGGGGTGGGGTAATGTGAAATCAAGGATGTTCTAAATAGAGGATATGCGATTTCGCCAAGAACACGAAGCCAAACGTCACTACTTAGTCCCACTTACTCCAATCAAAAACCTTTTTTTTTTTTGCTTAGACGATTGCGACAAGCTCTGTAGTTGTCTGCTAACGAACCAGGTGCGTCACCTTGGTCGATGCTCAGTTGATTTTTTGACTTCACTCTTTCGCTGGGCATGAGATTGCTATAAGAACATCCTCTATTGAAACATCCTTGTGTGGAATAGATTATTTCCCATTATCCTCCCAAGATAAGTATATAGACTTTTTTCATATTGTTTACCTCACTTTACGTTCATTTATCGCATAGTTCAGACGATGATTTTAAGACCCTTGTCGAAAGACGCAAAATTGACGCCTTAACCAAACAATTATCCAGTGAATTATTAAAAATTATAAAAATTCTTATGGGAATACACCATGGAGGAATAAAATAGAAGGAGACGCCCAAACGTACCCCTACTTCGAAAATAAATTGAAGCCGAAAATGGCCACGGTCCGCCATATTGCGTATGGAATAAAACTGAAGTATTGCATTCACAGACATGCAAATAATCAGATCATTCTTTGTGCTTTTCTGTGATTTTTAAAATGGTAATGAGTTGTGTCGCTTTTGGATGCATAAACAGGTTCAAAAAAGAATGGTAGTCCCAATGTCACATTTCACAGGGGAGTGTTAGAGAAAACTTCTGTCGAAATATAAAATGTTGATATAATAAACTGATGGCATGGAGACAATTAAAAGTGCTTTTCTATGCTTTTCATTATGCCGTCAATATGTTAATTCGAGAATTTAAAGAGAAAGATTACTGTTCTATTTTTCCTCATATATTTAGATTAATAGCAAGAAAACTGACTAAAGGAAATGTCAGTAGTATTCATTATATTTCATGCACTTTGGGGAATTCTTTTTCGTTATGCAGCTCTCGATGTTAACTGAAAGTTTTGGTTACTCTTTATGTTGAGCTGTACAATACTTTATAAACACTGACAAATTATCTGTGTATGTTTGTATTCTTTAACCATAATACCAAACCTTCACGTGTAAATTAAATGTGATTACAATTCAATAATGTGATTTATAGGGTGACGGTATTAACGTTTGACCAAATAAGGAAAATGTCAACTCTAAGCAAGAACTGACGTTTATATAATAGAAAAAATATACGAAACAAACTCTAAGACCATGCAAAATAAGTCAAAGAAAAAGAAGCTCGCATTTACTTCATTTAACACGACAACAGACAAATATATTGCTGAATAGTGATGAGCAAATGCCAGACCAAGACCAAGACCGTAGCGGTCTTGGTCTTGCACACCCAATCTTGGTCTTGCACACTCAGTCTTGGTCTTGGTCATGCATCGGTATCCGTGGTCTTGGTCTCAGTCTTGGTCTTGCTCCCCCAGTCTTGGTCTTGGTCTTACTCTTGCTTGCAAGAGTCTTGCAAGTCTTGCTTCTAAGAAGTTTATACGTAAATTTTACACCGGATATAGGGAATAGTAAAAGCTATGCGTATCCTTGCCTGCCGTAATGCGTCAATAGTAACGGAAATATGGTTTAATGTAATATTGTTTATCATCATGCAAATATAACTCCGAAGTTGAATTTCCCTTTAATTTGAACAACTTCACTAACATTTTATTATTTTACTTTTAGTTTACTTGCTGTTTTAGGCACACAACTATGTTTCGTAAGATTTTACAGAATGCAATCATGAGTTATCGAAAATGATGGCGAAAATAACTTAGACATTAAAGTTCTTACCTTGTAACAATTCATGCTCTCTGTCATCTTCTAGACAGTTCCAATTATTTACCATTCTCCGTGCTCCAGGTAAGTTCCAAACGAAGACCAAACATACATGGATATTGTGTTTAACTAAAACTTAGTCTTGTTCTTTTCGTCTAAGAAGCACTCATGTCCACAAACCTAGACAATTGGCGATAATGAGACTAGTCATGGCTCAAGCGAGTTCTGGCAGAAGAGTGATAGAAAGTATAATTACTTACAAATTTGAATTTATTTAAGCCTAACAGGCATCTATGGCCAAAGGCTTGGGACATCCCCTCTAACATATCTAGGGACGTTTCATTCCTATCTGTCGCGAATTTTTTTTTTAATTCCACTGTCCTAACTCCTAAGACTTTTGGCCCTCCCTACATTAACAGAACCTAAATAGCAAAGCGATTTCTGCACAAGCCCTGTTGTGCCAGTTAAAGGTGAAGAACGCCCCCGCAAGTTGTTTTAAACCCGCTGCTTCAAAGATGGCACGATAATAATGTCTAAATCACTATTAAAAAAATTCAATATAGAAGTACTCACCTGTCCAGTAGGTTTAAAGAAATCTGCAATTGTAACATTTTGAGTTTGCTGTCGTTTTCTTGGAAACAGTTCCTGCGCCTCGTTTTTATCCACTGATAGGAGATGTTTCTTCAACCCAGAAGTGTTTCTGTTTTTCATTTTTATTGAAAATTTCTTGTTTGAGCGTTTGCACAGTTTTCACAAGCCAAAGGGATGCCCCCCCACTTCCCGCAACCACTTCGAAAAATTCACTGAATTTACTTTTTGCACCCGCCAATTGTGTTCTTGATTCTGTAAATTTCTTCTTGCGCTTTACTGCCGTTTCATGTGCAGGACTCTGACAGCTCTCACTGCTACTCTCGTCTGGTGATACAAAACTGCTGCCATCACTTGGTGACAAATCTGTTGAGTCGTTGTCACTCATACTGGAACACAATCTTGCAATTCAAAATGGTAAAAAAAAAATACATTCACTTGTTTCGAAGCCAAAGAGGATTAGGTGAATTCAGTAATATTTGATAATCGGAAAGACTACCACTTTGTTTCACGAATCACAGGTTTGTGACGTCTCGTCGTGACTGCTACCTAAACCGCCTAGAGTGTGAAAAACAAAAGAGTTCTTACATCACGTAAGGGTTCTGCGATCTCTTCCCCAGTAAGTACTGACAAACGTGACCAGGTCGAAGGTGAAAGGTTCAGGCTTACTCAATATAGCACGCACCTGTGAAATGGTGTTTAATTTTTTTGGAGACCTCAAGATAAGGGATACTAATTTTTCAGAACGTGTTAATGCATCGTTACCCCCCCCAATTACTAATTTATTTTTGGGGTGGGGGGGGGGGGGGAAGGGGTGCAAGAGACTTCGATTAAGAAGACGCACATGAAACTTGAGAACAAGTAGTAATAACCCTGTGGCTACGTGCATGAATCCAATAACACACACTAAAGCTATTCCGAGAAAATAAAGGTGACAGGAAACTCTTAAGCATAATATGCTTAAGATATATTATATCCTTATGGGCCCACTAGGCTATAATTACTTAAACAATATTCATGGTTTCAGGGAGTGATAGATTAAAGGTTACGTTTGTAGCATTATATCATCCTTGGCAAATATGTGGGTATTGCTTTCATGCACCCAGCCACAGAACTGACAGAAAATAACAATCGATTCAGAAAAGGACGTTTGTGCTACAATAACAACGGCATGATTCTCAGATCCACTCACACTGTTTGCAAAACTCGGGTTCTCGGAATACCTTCACTCCAGCGGTATTTTTTACAGAAGCTAAAGAAATTCAAGTGAAGAATATAATTATTTTCCCTTCCTTTCCACGTTCTAAAAATATTCAAATAGGCCTGTGCAAGACTCTTGCAGGCTGGTCTTGGTCTTGGTGTTGGTCTTGCATACCTTGGTGTTGGTCTTGGTCTTGGTCTTGCATCGTTATCCCTAGTCTTGGTCTTGGTCTTGGTCTTGGTCTTGGTCTTAGTCTTGGTCTTGGTCTGCAAGACCAAGAGACTTGCGCTTATCACTACTTCCACAATGAGGAATAAACGGATAGATGGGTCACGAGATGGCCCAGTGTGTGAATTTTGTCTTTCCAAGGACTTTTTGTTTCTTAATTTGATGGGAGGCAGAGTGCAATTCAGAACGCACTGTATTTCACACGCAGAACATGAGATATCTCCAGCGGCCTGATCGATTCGTAGTCAGACGCGCTACGACCTGTGTCAGAGCGACTTATTAGTAGATTTAAGAAAACCAACGATTTGAATTGAATTGTATTTATATAGCCTTTAACATCTAAGGCGACATCCTGGCATTTGCCATGTGTGAGGAAAAGTCCTGAAAAATCATATCAGGATGGTCGGTCACATTTATGCTGTAAGTAAAAGGAAAATCTTCATCATTCGGGAATTTCCGTCTATTACAGTTCTTTCAGTTTATTGAGTTCTTGTACTGATCTATGATTCCTAGTGCCGATATCAGTTCACACAGAGACGGTGTTGAGCATACAACATAGATTCGCTTCTTCATGATAAGAAAGTGAATTTTTTAATCTATACCTACATTTGTTTGGACTATAGTCACTGATACCATTATTTTAAGAGTAAGAGGAGGGAGGCAGGCAAGAGGCAGAGGATGAGGATGAGGTAAAAATGAGTATCCAAAAATATTGGAAGATCATACAGCTAATAATAATGTTAGTTACTATGTTTGGGTATATTAGGGGTGATAAACTTTTTAAATTTTTAAATCACCCAAACATGAAAGAGCCGCTATAGTGTGGTTCAATAAATGTAAAGAAAGGTTTATGCTCAAATTTTATCACATAATATATATATATATATATAATAGAGAGAGAAAGAGAGAGAGAGAGAGAGAGAAAAAGAGTGTTTGACAGCTGAACTGCCGTTTCGTACCAGTGTAAATATCAGCTTCATGTTAATGGAAATATTGTTGCCATGGAAACATTGTGAATTTTTTAAATTTAAAATTGTTCAAGTTTCCGGGTAACATTAATTGTTGCGTCATTGTTAGATTTGATAATGGTTTATTCCAATGCACAATGCTATTATTCCCATTCTTATAAACCGGTGTCAAATCTCACAATGCCCCAACAGTACGAAACGCCAAATCGTGTGGTGCATGAAATGAAGCATATTTGTTACCAACGTAGATCCGCCTATATAATCTTGACCCCCTATTTTGTATTTAGTACAGTATTCAGATTCGAGGTGATTGCGACACGTGGCCCCATGATCATTTGACGCCCTTGTGACCATCTTATTTGTTACTTAGATATTGAAAGCGCATTTCTTGTGCATCTATTTTCTACTTGCTTTTGGTCCAAAATTTGACTCCTGATCCAACTGAAATCTTTCTTAATCCACTCAGGAGGGTCGATTTCATGAAGATAGGAAGTAAAATTCAGGTTTTTTCCAAGATCAGCTTATGATATTTGGTGACCTTATATCAACATGGTTTACACGTGATGTTGATAAGTTTTATATTCTAAACGTTTGTTTATAATGTATATAGAGGGCAGTAATGTCGTCCTGTTATCATTTGAAGAGTTATAATAAGCATTATGACCGCTACAGCTCCATATATGATTTTTTTAAAAATATAAGCAGAGATAGTCATATAAATTGTATATATTTTTGTGTCGTTTTTCTGTGTGCTGTGTAATGCTTTGAAGACATTCTACGGAAAGACAGTTAAGTTTATATGCTCCAATGCGAGCCGCCATTGAACGCTGCTTGCGCCTATGACTGGTTACGCGCTGGCAACAATAGATCGAGTGCGTCGTCATGTGGATGTGCGATGGTAGAGATTCTAGTCTCCACATTTTGAAATTATTTTCGTACTCAAATAACACCATATTATATGTGTGCTGTTATTAAACTATGCTGCTTATGTTTCTATATTAAGGACACGAAAGAAGTTAAAACTATTAGTAGGTTAGGGAAGTATCACAAATGTCTCCACTATTAGTAGGTTAGGAAAGTATAACAAAATGTCTCCAAAGACGCCATCTTGGATCCAAAGTAGCCGCCAAAATGAGATGTTCATAGAATACACAGCCGAAACGGTCGTATTAATAGATGTAATGCATATGATATGGAAGTCGAACATCTTTTCTGTAAACCATTTTAATTTTTTATAAGACCCAAGTTTTCTATATGGTTCATAGCTCCAATATTTTGAAAAAAAAAATTGAATAAAAAATGAAGTTTTGTATATGCAATACCTGTTAACGAAATATTGGAGTATGCAAGAAGATAAAAAAAACTAAGAAATACACAATTATCAATCATTATTGTGGTATGAGTTTTTTTTTTGTGTTAATATTGTTTTGATTGTGTAGATTTTCTGAAGACTAATAATGTTTAAACAATACAACGCTCGATTTTTGACTAAAGAACACGTGGTCAAATCTAAAGAATTCTGGTTTTTTTTTCTCTCTAACAATTCTGAGTGTTGTATGATGCATGCTTTTTATTAGCCAATTTACTGAAAATTCCCAGGTAGCTATGGTTGCCTAGCTTTTCTCAGCAATGTTTCGGAAAATCTTGCAGTGTACGTTCATTTATTTCTATAAATCGAAGAAAATTTCTAATGAAATGTAAATTTTTCATTATTAACGTAAGTTATTCAGTCAATTATAATTTAGAAATAGGAAAACCTAAATGTTACGTACACCAATTTCACAATTTGAACTATAACATGGTTTAGTTTCCATAATAGAAATATTTTTGTGTCTCACTTATTGGTATTTTATATATCCTATAGCTAGAGCTTTATATTACTTTAAAATCGAAATGTGATCAATCTGTTTCAGAATATTATATCTAATCTAAACCTCAAATTAACTATATAACGAACTACGCTAATATCACATTAATATTCTTGTTCTTGTACTGAGATCGGAAAGCCTGCATACGCATTTCAAATAAGTCAATAAGTAAGGCTTCTGATGAATGGATCGTCCAAGTTATGCTTCTACTAATTAATTTCGATGTTCAGAACTAGGCTGCGTTGTGACTAACTTTTAAATTCAGTGACGCTCAGTCAGTGTTGCACACACACATATACACAAAAGCATTCAACATCCATTGCCTACATCGTTAGTAGGAAGAGAAAGTGCAGTTAAGTATTGATGAAGCTTTAAAATTAACAGAGGTGTTACCCACTGATAAATGTACATACGTTGAAAGAGAAAACATTGGTAATCACAGTACAAATAATTTGAAATATCTTTGTTGAATATTATGACAGTTATTGCATGGCTGGATTACTGGTACAAAAGTTTGGCGTGCAGCCAGTACATGGTCGTTAACTGGAATTAATGTTAAAAACGTATGGCAGCAGTTTCCGGCCACCGGAAAACGTACCGCAGAAGGGGTGAAAGTTACCAATATTCAATCTTTAACAATTCTTTCAACTTTAATTATTTATTTATGTAAAGATGGCGATTGGTGTTTTTCCGAATGCTGGTTTTGACCCGAATGTTTCTGGACAGGGGGAACGGATGGTAGTTTGCCATTGCTTTCCATCGGATGAATATGTAATAAAGACAGGCTCTACAGTTTAACGTTGGCTCAGAACCTTTTATGTCTCAACGTGGAAGGCAGCGAGTCTTACTACTCCCAAAAGGGTCTAGATTAGAGAATGGGTCCCATTTAAAAAAGACTTTTCGCAACCGTCAAGAATTTTCTATCCTATGTTCCGAATGAAACTATTTTCTGCGTGAATCTTGTTTAGCTAACAATTCTAATGATTAAGATATAGAATAGCACAAATCTAGGTGAAGTAGAGCAAGGCTTAATCACCTCTACTATTGCGTCCAGTAAATAACTTACTCATTTTTATTTGACCACATAGCAAGGTGCCGATCTTTCATTTCTTTTATTTACATCAGACAAAAATGTACGAGCGATGTTTCCTTTGTTGGCGGAACATTAATAAACAAGGTTTCACATACCTAGATATATTATCTTTGATATACAATTTTTGTTTTATTTTCCTTTATTTATATGTTTTGAGTAAGACTGAGAAGCGTGGCGGGAAACTAGTACTTACCAACCAGTTACTGGTAACCCGTGGGTGGAAACTGTTCTTTTGCTATCTGATCAGTATTATTTTTCTTATGGATTGCAAATAAGTGTTTCTTCGTTTTATACAGCGTCAGTACATGGCCTAAACTCCAAGCTAGCTATGGACTCAAATATTTTCCTTTTTTATATTTTATGTGCGGATTTACATACCATCGATGTCAATATTGTCCTTAAGTGGCCGGAAACTGGTGTCGTCCCCCTTTAAATGTTTTGATTTACATGAATCACAGTGCAGGAATATCTGGGTGAAAGTTAATTTTCCTTCTTAACTTACAACTTAATTCCATAATACTGTCCATGTGGTTTGAACAGGCCTATTCCTGGTACACTCACCCTATGTTTTACTTAGAAAGTACCAAAACCGCTAATTATAGCATGATCAGTTTTACACAATGTTAAACAGCACATTGAAGTGTCGCTACGTTTGAAAATGTAAATAAGGTATAAAGACAAAATTTAAATTAAAAATTCGTGAAAAAATAAAACAATTATTTCAACACCATTTTCGGGCCGTAGAGAAAATTAACTAAGCAATTGAACCAATAGCCCCTATAACCAAACGTTTTCATACTAAATATGCGCAGTTGTATTTTAATTGTATTCCTTACAATGCGTGTAAATTAAATCTTACCACATTTGCATTTAAGTAATTTTAAAATCCGGAGTAAAAGCTTTAAATAAAATAATTACCGAAAAATATTACTTACGTTCTCAATTATTAACCTCAGGTGTCAAAAACAGATTAGATTAGAAAGTTAGTAACACCAGTGTTTTCCAGTTCCCTTCGGAATATTTCCCTCAAAATATTGAAAATTTTCCCGATTGTTGTAAAAAAAATTCCCGGATGCTAAGTTTTCTTCAGAAGTTACAGGAAATTAAAAGAAACAAAATTTCCCGATTTTATTTTTTTCCTTTTCCTTTTCTTGTGGCCCACTTTTACCCGGTTTCCGTAAAATTTCCCTCCACCAGACAACACTGAGTTGAAGACGAAAAACATTTTGATTATAACAGTTATTGGGTAATTGTTATAAATGGTTTATGTTACTTCAATAAATAACAGTAATTTATAACAGTTAAGAAACACCAAAAATTGTTTATCATGCTTGTAAAAATAATCTTTTTGTGGTTAATTCTATAAACGTTGGTGTAGGAAAAATTTGCGAAAAAAAAGTTCGTGAATGATGTAGTGTTGTGACATAGTGTAGTGAAGTGTTAAAATTCAATTGAAATACTAGCAACAAGCATCAAAAGTATTTTTAAAAAGTGATATTGAAACTTTAACTACAATTATAATCATATTAAAATACGTGAAACGTTCTTAATCATGTTTAAATATAAGAAAGTATGAAATATTGCACGAAGAAAGAGATATTAAGAAATTGGTTGTTCTTATGATATACACGTGTACAGGCAACATTTTTGCAGTGTGATAAAATCCTACGGTGTGGTCTGTATATTCTTACAGGAAACATTTTTATCACATCGTATTATTTATTTAGTTTCTACGAAACAAAAACCTGTTATTAGTTAAAGAAACGTTATTCAGGAGTCCTTGTACTGATGTGATTCCTAATACCGAAGTTTAGTTCTCACAGAAACTAAGAGTGTTGAACCTGCAAAATTGATTCGCTCCTACGTGATGATTAGTTTTTGTTTATATTTAGTTTCTAGTTTCATTGATATATTTACTTAGTTTAATAAAATCAGTTCCTAACGTTTTATTGCTAATTCCTCAGGCGTAGTCAATAATATTGGAATTTTCTTTTGTCTTAATCAAGTTACGTTAACTTGTACTAGAGATTGGCATCCCTCAAGTGTGTGCAGCGCCGGGGTCGGTGAGTTTCGAACTCAGCTCTATATAAGATATTTTCCTTTGTCTGCGAGGTTTCGTAGGCTAATATAGCCTATTCTTTAATGCCGAGAGTTATACTGCTATATATGACTTCGTTATGAACGTCGTGCATTCAATGGATACAAAATGGTACCCTCTTGATGTCTTCTCCGATTTGACGAAGGCATTTGATTGCGTTGACCACAACATTCTATTAAACAAAATGTATAGATATTGTATTTGGGGTACTCGTTTAGCGTCGATGGAATATTATCTCTCGGACATAACAGAAATTGTAAAGGTCTCGCACTTAAAATACTGGGCCTAACGCAGACCTATTTCGAAAAACGGGGTCCCCAGGGTGTATATCATAAGCTTTCGAGAGGGGAAGGTGAGATTAGCTCGCGCAAAGCGGATTTATGTAACTCTAATCTCGAAGAGGAACACATTGAAGACTATCAACGGTATAACCTTGTTTCTTGCTATATTAATCTCGTTTTCGAAACAGTACGCTTCTACTGCTATGCTTATACTTTCCCAATCTAGAAAATAAATCGCTAATATACTATTTTGGATTTTTATTGTTGACAAAATTTGGTCAATCTCTGTACCAGTGTTATTTCGTGAGGGAGAAACCGCGCTTTCTAGTGCTTCTACATAGTGATGAGCAAAAGCAAGACCAAGACCAAGCGGTCTTGGTCTTGGTCTTGGTCTTGCACACTCAGTCTTGGTCTTGGTCTTGCATCGGTATCCATGGTCTTGGTCTCGGTCTTGGTCTTGCTCTTGCTTGCAAGAGTCTTGCAAGTCTTGCTTCTAAGAAGTTTATACGTAAATTTTACACCGGATATAGGGAATAGTAAAAGCTATGCGTATCCTTGCCTGCCGTAATGCGTCAATAGTAACGGAAATATGGTTTAATGTAATATTGTTTATCATCATGCAAATGTTCATAATATAACTCCGAAGTTCAATTTTCCTTTAATTTGAACAACTTCACTAACATTTTATTAGTTTACTTTTAGTTTACTTGCTGTTTTAGGCACACAACTATGTTTCGTAAGATTTTATAGAATGCAATCATGAGTTATCGAAAATGATGGCGAAAATAACTTAGACATTAAAGTTCTTACCTTGTAACAATTCATGCTCTCTGTCATCTTCTAGACAGTTCCAATTATTTACCATTCTCCGTGCTCCAGGTAAGTTCCAAACGAAGACCAAACATACATGGATATTGTGTTTAACTAAAACTTAGTCTTGTTCTTTTCGTCTAAGAAGCACTCATGTCCACAAACCTAGACAATTGGCGATAATGAGACTAGTCATGGCTCAAGCGAGTTCTGGCAGAAGAGTGATAGAAAGTATAATTACTTACAAATTTGAATTTATTTAAGCCTAACAGGCATCTATGGCCAAAGGCTTGGGACAGCCCCTCTAACATATCTAGGGACGTTTCATTCCTATCTGTCGCGAATTTTTTTTTTAATTCCACTGTCCTAACTCCTAAGACTTTTGGCCGTCCCTACATTAACAGAAACTAAATAGCAAAGCGATTTCTGCACAAGCCCTGTTGTGCCAGTTAAAGGTGAAGAACGCCCTCGCAAGTTGTTTTAAACCCGCTGCTTCAAAGATGGCACGATAATAATGTCTAAATCACTATTAAATAAATTCAATATAGAAGTACTCACCTGTCCAGTAGGTTTAAAGAAATCTGCAATTGTAACATTTTGAGTTTGCTGTCGTTTTCTTGGAAACAGTTCCTGCGCCTCGTTTTTATGCACTGATAGGAGATGTTTCTTCAACCCAGAAGTGTTTCTGTTTTCCATTTTTATTGAAACTTTCTTGTTTGAGCGTTTGCACAGTTTGCACAAGCCAAAGGGATGCCCCGTACTTCCCGCAACCACTTCGGAAAATGCACTGAATTTACTTTTTGCACCCGCCAATTGCTTTCTTGATTCTGTAAATTTCTTCTTGCGCTTTACTGCCGTTTCATGTGCAGGACTCTGAAAGCTCTCACTGCTACTCTCGTCTGGTGATACAAAACTGCTGCCATCACTTGGTGACAAATCTGTTGAGTCGTTGTCACTCATACTGGAACACAATCTTGCAATTCAAAATGGTACAAAAAAAATACATTCACTTGTTTCGAAGCCAAAGAGGATTAGGTGAATTCAGTAATATTCGATAATCGTAAAGACTACCACTTTGTTTCACGAATCACACGTTTGTGGCGTCTCGTCGCCCCTGCTACCTAAACCGCCTAGAGTGTGAAAAACAAAACGTCGTCATCCAGTTCTTACATCACGTAAGGGTTCTGCGATCTTTTCCCCAGTAAGTACTGACAAACGTGACCAGGTCGAAGGTGAAAGGTTCAGGCTTACTCAATATAGCACGCACCTGTGAAATGGTGTTTAATTTTTTGGAGAACTCAAGATAAGAGATACTAATTGTTTCAGAACGTGTTAATGCATCGTAACCCGCACCAATTACTAATTTTTTTCTGTGGGGGTGGGGGGAGTTGTGCCAGAGACTTCGATTAAGAAGACGCACATGAAACTTGAGAACAAGTAGTAATAACTCTGTGGCTACGTGCATGAATCCAATAACACACACTAAAGCTATTCCGAGAAAATAAAGGTGACAGGAAACTCTTAAGCATAATATGCTTAAGATATATTATATCCTTATGGGTCCACTAGGCTATAATTACTTAAACAATATTCATGTTTTCAGGGAGTGATAGATTAAAGGTTACGTTTGTAGCATTATATCATCTTTGGCAAATATGCACCCAGCCACAGAACTGACAGAAAATAACAATCGATTCAGAAAAGGACGTTTGTGCTACAGTAACAACGGCATGATTCTCAGATCCACTCACACTGTTTGCAAAACTCGGATTCTCGGAACACCTTCACTCCAGCGGTATTTTTACAGAAGCTAAAGAAATTCAAGTGAAGGATAAAATTATTTCCCCTTCCCTTCCACGTTTTAAAAATATTCAAATAGGCCTGTGCAAGACTCTTGCAGGCCGGTCTTGGTCTTGCATACCTTGGTTTCGGTCTTGGTCTTGGTCTTAGTCTTGGTCTTGCATCGGTATCCCTGGTCTTGGTCTTGCATGCAAGACCAATACCAAAACTGCAAGACCAAGACTCTTGTGTTCATCACTATTGCTGAAGGTGTAGGCATTTTTTTCTGGTTTAGAATTTTTTAATTATATATATATTGCAAGTTAAGTCTACGTATAATGAGGATAATGCAAGTAATAAATGAAGGAAAATTTAAAAGGACTGGGAAGGCATCTGGACAAGGTGAACCAATGATGATTTGTCATTACCTTCCTCTGGATCAGAAGTGAAGTAAAAAGAGGAACATCCACGCCCTGAACGGCTTTTGAACTCATAAGGCTGCGTCGGCCGCGTTCGCAGAAGAATTCCTTAGTGAGCACATCTACCTATGTGGCTAGGGGGTCTTACGCAGTTAACGGCTACAGATGTCAATATTTTCATTGTACAGTGTTTATTTTGCTAGACTTTTTCATTCAACCGCACCATGAGTTAATTCAAATGTTGCCTAAAAACAAATGTAAGTATAATAACATATGATATCGATTTCATATAAATATTATCTGTATGGTGTACATAAAAGATTAGGGATTTCGTGGTTCTCTTCCATACGCAAGATGGCGGATGGCCGCACTGGACGATTGACGGGCGGCCATTTTCAGCTTCAAAATTTGGCAGCTTGGGCGTCTCCTTCTATCTCTAATTCCTCCAAGGAATACGCTCGTGTCCATAAATAAGGAACAAAATTGCTGATATGAAAAACGGTTAGAACTATTAGCACACATTAAGTTTTAGAAATTACGTTTTTTTTTTGTTTTGTTTTTCATGCACCACGCCAATCAAAAAAAATTATGTTTAAAATCTTATTTCACATTTAACGCCATTGTCTGTTCAAACAACACTCTTTTCTTTTGAACATTATTTTATTTAAATTTGAACTTATTTTTTAGGCCTTTAGGCTACTTTCGCTCAGGTCGAATGGATTATGATGGGATGAGTTCTATGAACAAAAACATTTCGAATATTTATTTAATATAACTGGAATATTTACGATTTCTAGCTCGCGAAAGATGCACGCGGAAAGAATTCCTCCGTCCTTAAAATGTCTAAATGCACTCTAACCGCGACGATTCACAATCAGGGTTTGCACAAAGATTTTCAGTTTGGAGGGTGTAAAGTCAAAATTGGGAGGGTGTAAGTGTAGTTCTACGGTTTCTATCGACTTTTCACCGCATAATTTAAAGTTGGGGTGATGTTGTCGAGAATTTGAGGAATAATCTCCCACAAGGGGAATAATCTCCCACTAGCAAAATCACTGTTTACAATGCAAGGCGAGCTAGTTCTGTCATCTGTACAAATAATGTGTTCCTTGCAGCTATTAGATGGTATAAGTATGGTATTGTAAAAAAAACATGGCATTCCAGTTTACCCGACTTACCCCACATTCGCAGCCTCTATTTAACATCGATCGTCCACTTCCAATATAAACCAATATGGAGCAAATTGTCTCTTCTAACTCAGCTGTTTCCTCTTGTTTTCGTTGTGCGGCCCATTTTTATTTATGTCTTAATTCTTGGGTAATGCACGTACGGGAACGTATACTATTTACATGCTGCAAATATTATTTACGTTTTAGCAAGAATTAATTGAATCAACAAACGAGCTTCACAGCGATAACAAGCATAAGAAAACTGAGTTAGAAGAAAACAATGGTCCATATTGCAAGTGGACAATCGATCGAAATTAACTGTTCCTTCCGCTACATGACTTTATACATACATTAAATTTTTTGACATCGATCAGTCTAGTATCATTTTTAGATAGAGATCAATGGTTGCACACAACATTCAGTTACAATAATCAGCGATCTCGTTGTAATCGTTTTGGGTCATATAAGTGCAATAAAAGGATGTGAGGTTGGAGGATAACTTTCCCAAGAGGAGAAAATTTCCTCCTAAAGAGATTTTTGTGTGTTAAAAAGGATTCTTTTCCTATGGGTTTTCTTTTTTTTTTTTGGGGGGGGGGGCTACTACTCTAACTGATCACCGAAATAAAGTAATGTGGGGTTTCCAACATATGCCTCTTGTCTTACAAGGTCTATTCGGGAAGTGCCTGACAGATATTAGTGTAATATTGTACAAAATTCAACGTTGTGTTAGAGCCCTATGTGTATTGTACTCATTTTAGCGACCCATAGCGGTAATTTGCATATTTATAAGTCCTCATAAATCATGGATTCCAGAGTCATGGAAGGAACACTTGGACACATTCAAATCTAAATAAACGCAACTAATGAAGAAAGAAGTTGAATTAGAACACCAGGATTACAAAAAAAACTTAACCATTTTTATTTTTGCTTCAAATTAGATATTGTTTCCACCTTTTAGTTTCCTTGATTTATATATAAAAAAGGATGCATAGCTGGTACTACTCGTTCAAGGACACTGTGCGCACACAGCAGGATGGTTTCGCCAGGTGTACAACGTCCAAAATGCTTCCTTTTCTACACTCATTGCAAGGTTCCTTTCCTTGACTCCTTGGGTTTCTCAGCAAAAGGAAGGAAAGGAAGTATTTAGGATTGGGTCCTTGTCTTTTATTCGGTATTTTCCATATCCGTCAGGACTTCGCGAATGGAATGAGTGTCCCGCTGTCTCCGTACACAAGCAGCACGTTGTCAGTGTTGCCAGCTCGTGTCCAGAAAATATATCACATTAACTATAAGGTGTAGAAACATGGCTGAGATGTCCTTGGAATTTGGAAAGTCTTGGCAAAACTAGCTCAGTGCCGCTGGAGCAGTCTTGGATGATACAGTAAATGGGGCAGTGTTGTTTTAAAATTCATTTTTTTAATGACTTCCATTGCGTTTTGTTCAGTATGACATCAATATCTGACAGGTACTTCGCGAATATATCTTGTTATGGGCATTGATACATAATTTGGCCGAGTTTTATAATCCTCGGATCAATGGTTGCGTCGATACAGCCCTTGATTAGTGAATTCTTTACTATTCAACTCCTTGACTACTCAAATTGAGTTAGCTATATATCACCCAAATATTCTCCCACAAAAGGGAATGATACCTAATTGGAATCGTCTGAGAACGTAACTTCATTTGAATGAAGCGTATTTGCCTTTTCTGTCATTGTTACGAGAAATTTGAAGGGAAAGGAAAAATGCCTCCCAGAATTCGCTTTTCGCCACCTTTATCCCTAATCAGGTCTCTCTAGGGGAGTGACCACTCATACAATATGTGTGGGCTATCCTAATATCTCTGAGTTTTATAGTCAAATTCGCTTTTGAATAGTTCATTTTTGGTAATTTTTCAGAAGGAAATCTGAAAAAAAATGCCATATTCCATATTTTTTTGTATTTAACTGTGACGTCATTTTACCACTTGTACGACCACAGAAAAATCAAATTACATATTATACAATTGACAAAGCATGTTTGGTGTATCACAGTGATGCCCAACCTACGGCTCACCACATATGTTTACCATAAACATGTCGAAAGAAGCTTTTATTTTATTTCTCCTTAGGTGTAGACCATCTCCACCATCTTGGTACGCACTTTCCATTAATTTACATGTTATTACTCGTCTTATTTCTCTCAGGGGCGTAATTTTTAATTTCCGTTTTCGCCTACTTCCTCGTCATGTTATCTTGGACTCGTGCTATTTTGTAGAAATGCAATATTTTACACACGAACAGCGTAATTTCCCCTTGACATATTGTGATTTATATAGCAAACTATTAATAATACATTATACTCATATATTTGAAGAAATTTCACAAACCAAAACTATACAAGAGTCAAAATAACCACCAAGGGAAATTCGTGAAAGCGGAACTTGAATATTCTATTTCTGACAGGCATAAAATGAGTCAAACAATTCCCATGTAAATCAATGGAAAGGTCATACCAAGATGGCGGGGGCGATCTACATCGTTTGAAATTAACTTTTCTCAACTGAGAAAAGACAAAAATGCAACCCATATTAATAACATAAAATGATGTTAAAAATATTGTAAGTACCATAAAAACTATTTTAATTCTTCGACTTTGATCTCTTGCTATTTTTACAAAGCATTAATCGTCTGTATGTATGTATGGTTTTCTTAGGTTTGCGATATTAGCGTTTAAAAGCTTTGATTAAACTATGCGTACGATTTGTATGCTATTTATGTCAGAGGATGCCCTGGCCCGCGAAGATCGTGCTACATTTTAATCTGGCCCACGGACGACACACAAGGTTGGCCATCACTAGTGTACTGTATCTTGCATGTGTAAGAATTTATGTTTGACTATTATTTATTAAACCGGTTTAATGAACTAATCTTAAGTTATTGTCTCATTAAATTAGCTCGCTTGACCTTAGAGGCCCAGAAGTTGCTGCAAGAGTCCGATCAGGATCCTGAAGTCCTCCCTGGTCTTGTACAAGGAGACATGGCCATGTCCAAAGAGGTAAAAGTGTAGAGTAATTATCATTACAGCACAATTAATTTGTAACAACATAAAGAAATTATTAGGTATAACCAAATTATATAACAGTATAGTATAATGGTATTATACCAATGGTATAATCAATACCACTTGATATTTTTCTGGAAGAAGTAATAGCTTAATATAAGACTGTTGAGGAAACAAGTAATATCGGTAATATCTGAATGATATACTTTAACTCAAAATGTACAACAGCAATAGCAATAACCTTCAATAGCCCTCAATATGTGCTGGGAGTTTTCTTGATATTTAAAACCCTTTCGATAAACAGACTGTTATGTCTAATACATAAACTATACCTAGGTAGCAAGGCTTGCAAACTATTACACTAACATACCAACTTATTTTAATCTTGCCTAACATATTGTCAATTCAGTTTCCTCTGCAAGATATCATTCTCGTTTCAAACCTATCAAGGCAGGCGTTCCACAAGGTGTCATACTATCACCATTGTTATTCATACTATCGTCTGGCTTTCTGCCTCTTAGGCAAATTAGAGGTACTGGGGATAAGGTTGTAGCCAGTAATAAAAGGCAAAGGGTAAATCTTAGAAATATGGTTTCATTCTAAGAATGGTTATAACATAAAATGTAGCGCCATGTTACTCACCGGACTGTATGTTTGATCTATGGTTACAGTTGGGTTTGCCAGCCAATCTCCAAGTATGTAGAGTAGAATATATTTACAGTAACTTGTACTATGGAGTCTCTTCTGTTTTGTTGTGTGTCTGTTGTCCTATATATCCTTCTATATATTAGACTCACATTTTCCCTTTTGGGGAGCTGAGGAGCTTTCTCAACTACATGGGTCAGCACTTCTCCAGGGGAGGTGATGGCCCGTGCAGTCTAAAGCTCCTGTTTTTCCACTCATACAGTTCGGAAAGATTTCTGCGCTATTGACATAATAAAAGACTTCCATTAACAGTTTTTACATCATCACAAGTTATGTAAACTTGTTGTTATGTATTCTCTATACCTGAATAAGCGGAAGAGTCTATCAGCGGATGTGTCTATCAGTCAACAATGTTTCGCAGTTACCTAAGATAATGGCACAACCTATTTTGCTCTTGACCATCTTTTTACGCTTCAGTTATAGTTATATGCAGGAGAATTAAACGCATATTACAGATGGGTTAAACGTTGAACATTTCAGTCAACTCAGTAAAAACGGGCTAAAAATCCACAACCGCTGGATGATCACCAACGTATGCTAGCAGAGAGACTACATCCAGCAAAGCGTCTGGACTATAATGTACTTTGCTGCTACAAGAGTTAATTTCCTGAAGTCAGTCGTAAGTTTTACGTTAACATAAACGCCCCTAGCATAACAGTGTGCAGTACGTAGCCATCTAATAAAATTGGAGATTGTCCAAACACCAACGGGCCGAATAATTGCAGGGTATAACAGACAGTATAAAAAAAAAAAACATAGGGATAAAGAGAAGAGTGACTCAAGAATTCTACTCACAAAAGAAGTGATATCCATTTTGTGGGTGATTTTCTTTGTGTCAATATGGCGGAAGTGTTTCCTTTGTAATAAAATTAAGAGATTTAGTATCCCCCCTCCCGAAGGTTTTCTTTTATACTGATAGATATTAGCCGTTTTGTAAGGCTGCAGCCTATTTAAAAAGTGCATAGTCTTCATACAAAAGGTCGATTTTGGACCATGGTAGACTCCGGATCTCTAAAATGGCAACTCCAATAAAAAAAATAAGCTTCGATTTACTCCAACTTGTTGGGTCCCGCAATTGACCCCCCCCCCCCCCCCCCCCCCCCACCCGGTCCCCCCCATTTCGGGCTGAGACAGAATGACAGACAAACTTTTCAATCATTTCTGAAACTTCTGTGATTCGGCTAAATAAACGTTGAACCCCTTCACCGATTTTGACGTGTGATACACCGTTTGAAAGGTATCGAAGCGTAGATTAAGATTCCGCAAGTTTCGGCCACCTACATGGTCTGAGGTCAGTGTTATCATCATAAATGTAACCTCAGGGAGGTTCTACCGACCCATTTTTTTCTGTGTCTTAGTATGACAAAGAGCTTTCAAATGCAAGTTTAAACATAAAAAATCGGGCTTATAGTTCGCGAGATCCGAAACTAGCTGTATACATTGGAGTGCCGTTAACAGACTCATTTGTCAGCGTCACTCGAAGAACTACCGTCCTTCGTGACCTAGTAGACATTTTCAAGACATGAAAGCAATACTTTGGCATAAATAGGGACATCATGTAAGAACAGAAAATGCGTTCTTCACTTTTATTCGCTGAAATGGAATACTTGCAGGACCGAACACAACACACACCAAATGGATATTGAATTGAATTGAAATTTATTGAAGATCTTTGGGCAACTTCGATTCAGGCTGGCCAAATGGATATACGTAAATAATACAGTTGAAGTATCATATTGGATCAGGGACTCGCACTTGATATTTAAAAATCCTTTGACAAGTACTGTGATCTTGATTTAATTTGAACTGCCATGCTTGAACTAGCTAAAATCTAGACTTGGCAGGCGAATATGGAAAATGCAATAGTAGAAGCTCTTTTTCTCTATACGTAAGCAATCCACATGATTAATTCATTAGTACAGACTTTGATGATTGATGTTAACTTTTCGATTTGGATTCATTTTAACTACACCCTGTAGCGAACATTTTGTAGTTACGCTACCCTTTATTCCTCCAGAAAGTATTCTAGTTATTTTTATTATTGTTTTAGTGACTTTTGATTTATAGTTTGTGAAGATGTACGAAACCTGAGTTGAAACACTGATGTATGACAGAGCCGCCTAACGGCAAAAAATGTAACTAGTAATTGTACATGTCGACATGAGTGACCACGAGTCCTTATACTTACTTGTGAATACTATCAGGGGAAACAACTAGATAATTGGTCTGTTCGATATTGAGATAGAAATTAAATAGTGATTACGTAATAGAGTACAGCGTATCTACATTTATGAAGTCTACAAGTATCTATGGATTCCTGATTGCCATCCTTGTGGAATTTTTAGATCGTCGTATTTTGAGATCGTATTCGTTGTTAATTATTCCTGAGAATCTTCAATTTCGCGTATATTTTGGTAAGTGTGAATTTTCACCAGTTTCAGTTTCGTCGGATTATGGGTCTTCTTCGTGTATGAGTGAGATAGTTTCTTTGAATGAAGTATGTTTTGTATGTAGTAAATATTCGTCGGGAAATCTATTGTTTCAATTGGGGTTAAGGAAATCGTGTTTGGATGAACTTGAATATAGATTTCTTCCTAACGTCGAAAATTTTGTATCGTGTAAATCTATTGCCATCGTATTGTATGTCGCGATAATATTGTTGTTAAAGTTTTGCAATTATCTTTTTGATCTATCTTACGTTGATATCAGAAGGAATTATTTGAATATTCCAAAATTTCACCTTTCATCGTAACCACGTGTTCGGGTTGATAGCCGGCAGTAGGGTTCGTGACCACTACCTCGTATCTCCTAGAATATTATTGCGATTGTTTTCATAATTGGTAAACGTTTCCTTCAGGGATTTAAAAGTAGATTCCTTTTTCCGGATCGTGGATTTGTTGCGTGAAATTCTGAAAACCACAAGAGGGGAAGATAGGAATCCAAGTCATAATTTGAGTAAAAAAGTTGGATACGCTGTTTATCGGGAGTTTGTAATTATTTGTGTATTAATTATATATTCATATCATAGTGTATTTATTGAGTATATTGGAATATGTCATGAGTTCTACGATTTGTTCAATCAATTCGTTGTATATGATTATGACCTATAGAGCGATAGGTCACATTTGTAATGAGATTGTAAATTGCTGTGAATTTGACAAACTAATCGTTCACATTATACGTTTTATGAAAAAGGATTTGTAGATTTGTTTCTGAACTTACTATACAACTTTCTTACCTACCCTACAGTAGAAGCTTTAATTGTGGGGTCCCATCGAGGATCGTCCCCTCTGTTTCAGCTCCTTTTGTCGGTTACTCTTGTTATAGTGGGTTGCTGGGTGTTTTCAGTCAGAGAATATTTTTCTCAAACTGGAAATAACTGGCGGCTTATAGTGGCAGGAGTGACTGCCAAGGGAGAGTTGTTACAACCCGGATTTTGCTTATGTCGGAAAAGCACGATTCTTATTATTTTTATTTGTTCGTTATTTTTTTTATATAGTTAACACACTATTAAACTTTCCTTATAACAAATTAGGTAATTGATGTCGCACAGCGTGGTCCGTTTTCTATATACTCAACTTGAATGTATACTTCTCAGATATACCTTCTGTATTGATAGGAATTTCTCTCCCCTGTTTAATTTCAGGTATTTGAAATAATTATTTTTTCTGTGTACATCAACTTTATGTAACTATGTTTCAGTGGAATTTACATCAGTAAATTGAATTTTTGATCATGTATCTCAAAACTGTATTTTTACCAAAATACTAGTATTGTTACGTTAAACTGTACTCACAGGTATTAATGTTCGTAATTATTTATGAAATCTTTTAAAAAAAAGTTAAAGTGATCTTATAAAGTATATGGATAGGCTAAAAATTGTCTTTATTCTGTTTTTGCAGGTGTATGATTATTGGCGAGTAGGATTACGTTGGGATGTTTTCCCAGAAAAATTATGGACGAACAACACAGTCCCCTATGTTATAAGTCCTCTATATAGTAAGTAATTTATTAATTTATTAAAAAGATATTTAACTAATATGCATGCATTAGTACTTTTAACAATTTATTTATTGTTTTATTTAGTAATGGAACCCACAATTAGCTAAAAGATACAATTGATTTTACAATGAAGAATATCTGTAAAGAAATGACTTAAGAGGGACTAATAGTCATGTTACCTATTTTTAAAGATGGTTAAAAATATAAATCAAATTTACAGTGAAGTTTCATAAAGCACTTACGAATTACGGTAATACTTATGAGCGGAGAAGGAGTTAGAACGAACTAATCCACAATTTGACGATGTTTGTTTTAGATCAGAAATTTGAAACCCTAAGTTACTACGGTCCTTCAAATTTCTTAGGTAAAACAAACAATCACAGGTATTTGATACATATTCATTAGCATTATTCAGGTCACTTCTTAAAAGTTTATTGATCATCGTCTTTTCATGAGAATATTTAAATATCTGATAAAATACGATACTTTTTGTAGATTTAGAACTTCAAGTGACATAAAAATAAAGATTATATAGCTATAAGTATCATCAGTCGTTCAGCAGTAGGTCTTTGAGAACATTCGTTCCATCTTTCAATGTTTCCTGCTACCATATAAACTTTGCATGTAAACTCTCCTTATTCCTAATTCATAATTTCGATACAATCACAAGCACTCATGATCTTCAATACATTAGAACCATTTCTCCAATATTTGGTGATCTTGTAAAGGATCATGAGACGGCTATCTATCTAACAGCTAAATCTAATGTAATGGACCCAAGAGAGTACCCTATGTTATACCTTGTACTAACTCAAGCCTCGGCTATGGGCGCGGAATGAACCGAAATACGATGCTGAAACGTAAATAACAAAATTAGTCCAAGAGAATAGAAATGCAAAGATATGGCGATAATGATACTACCCGTCTTATTTCTTACAAGTAAAGTACCCGGAGTGAGGACTCGAGTTGCTCATCAAGTGATACCTTAAATTGAAGCTAGTGACGAGTATAGTACACCTGTGAAATGCTAGCTGCAGAGCTCCAGAAATAAATAGGTTATGGCGGGTCAAAGTTCAAAGAGAAAGCGAATTGTATTGAAACAAGTCACAACGAAAGGCAGAACAAATGTCAGAAGGACATGATTTTGAATAGAAATGCGATTCATTTGAAGGAAAGAGGCACGTACAAAGTACTACACATTGATACAATCAATATGTAAGTCGTCAATGAAGGCGTGTGATAAGCAGATACTTTGCTCACAATGAGCACACTTCACAAAATAGATGTTCTCACATGAGGGCTTGTAACACTCGTCACGTATATTAGAATCAAAACAATAATCCAATGGAGAAATCCAGGGCTCGGGCTCCTCATCCAAGTAGCCGCTTTTGTAAAACGCAAACCTGGTCATGTTGCGAAATCGTGAGGCGCTGAATTGGAAGAGAGTGAAAGACTGCATTCGTAAAATGTTATCCCGATGCCAGAGATTAATTTCCGAGGAAGCGATAACTGTGTTAGTAATGAACCTGATAAATTTATATGGACGGAAGAAGTAAACATCAAGTGGTTGGATGAAACCAGTGCAACCACCAGGAATTAAACGTTTGAACAGTGTTATATGATTAGGGCATAATTCATGTGATACGTTATCATCCTTATTTGCACTCCATGAATCCAGCAAAAGCAAGACTTTATCACGATCGGCAGGCAGGCTATTCCAGAATACAGAATAAAACTCTTTTAAATCACTTTTGTTCATGTTTGCAGTCTTTCCTGGATGGAACACTATGTTATCGGGATCTTTTTGCTTATTTCCTGGAAATTGACCACTGGATTCGGATACAAGAACGTACATCGGACGCAATATTTCACCATCCATGAAAATAACCGGCATGATCATATATGAATGAGTAGTAGCACTGACTGATCCAAATGCACCTCTTACAACCACCGTACCTTTAGTCCTATGAGTCCTGTATGCATGGAGTTTCTTGTCAAATCGACTTTGATCAGCATTTAATACTTGACGAGGATTCAGATCTTCTAGTAACATAAGTTCTTTCATGGACGTAATAAATGTCGTAGATAAGTGATTTAATTCAGCCTCTTTTGATTTCCACGTTTTGCTAACCCTATGCGTGATAGAACGACTGACGATATTGTTTCTCTTTTTAAAATTATACAGCCAGTGACGAGATGCCTCGAATTGTAGAGTATTATCCGGATCTAGCTCTTTACTTATCTGAAGAGCCCAAAAGTGAAGAATCCTGTCGTGTATAATTGCACATCTCTCGACCATTTCTTTGAATTTATCGTGAACTGCTGCATTAAATTTCTTATAACTGGGTTTTTGCCTTTTTTTCTCATATTCAAAGAGGATGTTTTTCGATTGAATTAATCTATACTATGACTTGACAGATGAAAATTTCCTTCGTTTCTTTTCCGGGTTCTCATTGTGTGTCCAAAACATGTAAGCTGCTTCTTTATAATCATCGTCCAAGATGTGTTTTGTTTTTTGCTGAAGGCCATTCTTCACCTGAAGAAGCTACAGGTGTCGGAGACTCTTGATGTGTTTGAGAACCTTGCGATGTACTTGGCATTTCCTCTTCAAAGACGTCATCACCGTAGTCTCCATCATCGCTTTCATCACTGTCACCAGCAAATCCAAGAGTTCTAACTTCTTCTATGATTTCCATCTTGTCCTCAAGTATCTCCACTATTTGTTTGTACAATGAATCTTCATACCTATTCATTCTCCTATTAACAAATCCATATTTCTCATACAGAGCATGAATGATTGCACCTGCTTCCATTTTCTGGGACGAAAAGAAAAAAGAACTTTTATTGACATCAATAACAGGAGCAAACATGCACAAGGACATTCATACACGAATAAAAAAAAGCGGGATATCAGGTAGAGAGAGGGATATCATTCTACACATTACATTAATTGGGAGCAACGTACGACGTATTACCATCGGGATAATCAGCAAAACATGGACATCACAAGCAGCTAAATTCGCTTTCTATTTGAACTTTGACCCGCCATAACCTTTTTATTACTGGAGCTCTGCAGCTAGGATTTCACAGGTGTACTATACTCGTCACTAGTTTCAATTTAAGGTATCACTTGATGAGCAGCTCGAGTCCTCACTTCGGGTACTTTACTTGTTAGACGAGATAGAAGCCAGGAAATAGGCTGAGGACAACTACTCGTCTTATTTCTTAGACGAGGTAGAAGCCAAGGATGGTAGTAGGTAGGTACTAAGAATGAAGTACAAAGAGTAATTGTGATAAAGCAGTATAAAAGGCAATGACTAATAAAAGATCAGAGACAGATTGAGAATAATAATAGGTTTATTAGTGGACAATATCCAAGAAAAGAACACAAAGCAAGAGAGCTTGATGTGTTTCGGTCCGTAGGCTGAGGAAATCTGAGCTCCGGGGCAACTGCATCGACTTATATACCCTTGGTCGGCGCTCGGAAGTCGGTTTGTGACGTAATACAGACGAATTACCCTTTTGCACAATTTTAAATACATCTCATACACACATACATTATTACAGTAAGTTCTGCTGATTAGATTTTTTTAGTGTAACAGTACGGATGAGATATCTAAAAGAATTTTAGAGTTTAACAGTACGCACAGGATGTCTCAAAAGAAGTTATCCTATTTGAACGAATTTATATAAGCCTAATACAAGTCCGGGGCAGCTTTCTTAATAAAATAACAATTGTAACTAACGAATGTTAAACAAATGTGAGGTGCGTTACAATCTGTAAGAAAAAACATCAGTGGTACATACATTTGTGCAAGATTTACCCATCGGAAAGAAAACAAACGACCAACTGAACTTTCTATACATAAAATGAAAACAAAGAGAACACCAACTGTAGTTCATAGAAAACCGATGAAAGTATAAACTATGTTCATCCTACATCTGCACAAAATATACACAGTGGAGAGTAGAAAGGATGAAATTCTTTTGAAGAATTCATACACTTAGTGCAAATAAAGATGACCTGAAAATAGGAAATCTTAATATGTGCATGAGGCTACAAAAGTGGATACTCAACGCATCAGATGGAAAGAACGGCAGGAGAATAGTGAAACACCAACGGTGAGAAATGGTAAAACAGAAGAAAACAAAACACTGGAACAGATTATGAGCAGTGGAATTTCGAAAAGTGTGATTTTCGAATGGCCAGCATCCATCAACGTTGTAGAATACAACCCAGAACATAAATCATACTTTGTGGAAACAGATGAAAACGCACAAGCGTGTAAAATAAAATGGGTTTCGCAGAAACATAAGAGTGACAGAAAGAAGTATCAATATTAGGATGAATGGATATGTACGTGTGTGGTATGGAACATGCTGAAAACCCCTGTATCTGGTCTATCAAAACATTTCGTTTCTAGAACCAAGAGAAAATACAACAGCGTTACATGTCAGAAATGCAAAACAGTGTAGGGAAAGCATAGTATCTATATCAAGACCACAACTAAATACTGAACATGAGAAGGAATTATACAAGTCTTAGAGAAAATACCAGCTGAAGATACTGTAAACAAAATCAACATATGACAATAAGGTGTTTTATTGATGTTTTGAAACGTTCTAATAAAATAAATTGAGATTTGAGGATAATATTCCTATAAAATGCAAAAGTGCTCATATATGCAAAATTTACGTGCAAATCTCTGCTACTGCTTCCCCCAAGCAGTCGTCATCCGATTAAGACACTGGTCGTAATGGGATAAGAGTTTTAGAATCCCCTTTTTAAGCTGAGCCAGTCTCCGATGGATTCGCGAACGATAAACTCTTGCTGTGTCTCGAGACTCTTGCACACCTACACAGGGCTATGCAGAATAAATTTTTGTTGTCGTCAGATGTCGTCTCTCTCCACGACAGCGCACGCTCCTTGAAATTGAATTGAATTTTAAAGGACTTTAGGCGACTTTGTCGCAGGCAGGTCTCTTACACCGTAACACAGGCACAGGTTCTGCTGCCAGAGTTTCGGTTGGGCGTTGTTCAAATTACGCAGTAGCTCCCTTCCATGTATTCACTCAGGTGAAAGTGTGGCTGGTTGAAATACGATTGCGAACTTATGAATGGCTGGAGACCACTGTGCAGGATGTCAAAGCACTTACGTTCTTTGAAGAGAGAGATACAAAAACACTGCTCCGATACGAGTATCTGAAGAATTGGGTGTTGGCTACGTGGAAGAGTCATAAGTACGTGACTAACGATAAGTATCCACTCTTCAGACAATTCCTTATACGCGATTCGTTCATACTGCAGGAGCCTTTATGACGGCAAAGGTCATGCGAACCTTTATGACGGCAAAGGACTAGAATGTAGAGGGTTAACCAATATGACGTTGCAGCGTATAATGTACTTGGTGCGCCCATACGTTAAAGAGACCAAAACTTAAAACGAATTTAAGTTGATGTAGAGTTAATTAAAGAAGTATTCTAAAAACGAAACAAGTCCAAAACTCGATTTTTTATGATAACAATACACAAGTACTCTTTATTAAAAGCTCTTCGTATTAGTATAGTTCATACATTCAAAATTCAAACAAACACGGAGATGTAAGAAAAAAATATTGGCCTTTCACAAAAATACAGACAAGGTCAATGTAATGTCTAGGGCATGTCTAGGGTGGCCGTTAGTGGATGGCTAAAAGAACCGGATACTTTTGATCTGCTAAGTAAAATTAAAATGCAAGAAAAACGTGGGACTCCGTTTGCTGCCATTATTAAAATAAGGTAAACACTCGTACCCGGCTGTTTTAATCCCCGATTCCCAGAAATTGTAAACCCTAATGCCTCAATTCACAATAAATAATAATAATAATAATAATAATAATAATAATAATAATGGCCCTACGGAGAGCTTTCTCATGAACTACATATTAGCGGAGGAAAAATTGCAAATTAGTTGAGTACGTTCAGGCAATATTAATTGTGAAAACAAATCTTTATCTGTTATGTGAAACTTTTAAACGAAAACTTGAGGACAACCCTGAGTTGAATTACTAAAAAAGATCCATTCAAATGGAAATATTATCAGATGAACCCAGAATCATCTAAATAATAACCCAGATCATTTTAATGCCTCCTGCTTATGATATGTTCGTCTTCATGCCCACCGTTTCACTTACCACTGTTCCAAATTTTACGTGTTCCCGAAAAAAGAGCATCCAAACAATTGTTCGCGTATGTTAAATGATAAGTGCAAGTAGAGGTAACAAATATATATAAAATAAAAAAGCGTAATGAATACGAAGCTTAAAGTAATCACTACGCTTAGTGTGCAAACAGAGATCACCAGCAACAGCAGTACACACTGTAGTCATTTCCTTACGTTGGCAGTGAAATTCTAGAGCGGCCAAATTGGATTCAAGATGGCGACTGATATAATAACTTCCCTCACGCGTCCAGTATCTGATTATATTATGCGAAAAATCATTCCAATCGATCAAGCCATTTTAGCGTGATGATGACGCTACCACACTAACATTCAATTGTATATAAAGAGATTGAAGTTTGTTACGCAATGATTTTTTAATCTTTTGAGTTCTAGTTACAACATTTTCAATTAACAACATTATAAATAGGATTTAACAGTCGTAATACTAGACGACAAATATTGCGGCGTGCACCAAAGTTGCCTAAAGGCCGTAAAAATTAAGTTCGAATTCAGAAGGCAAACAGGAACAAAATAATTTAGTATATGTATGTTTGTTTGTAAACTGTTATAAACACATAACAGCTACTATAGACACTTTTATCCCCAAAAGATATTTCTATAGGGCTAATATTAAAGTATGATGTTTTCGTTTACAGATCCTGAAGATTTCGTGACTATTTACAATGGGATTGCAACACTGAATTTTATGACGTGTGTGAAGTTTGTTCCATGGGATGGCAAGAAGAAAGATTTCCTTTTAATTTGGCCAATTCAATATCCTAAAGGGTAAGATGTATGTTATAAGTACTCTTTATCTGTTTTTCTTTTAATCTTATGTACTCTTGATCTATTTTTTGAAGTGAAATAGCTTTGTTTTTGAATAAAAGATACACTACGTTGTTAACAGTGGCGAAGCGTCGGTTAATCACAAGGGTAGCCATAGTTGAAAGGCGACAACTGGCGAATGGATAGGTAACGCTAAACACCTCAGCCCCATATAAAAATTCCCGCGCTACGTCAGAGGATTAGTACCGGTGCTGTCACGTTCAGGAAGATTCAGTGCTGCTCTCTACAAATGTATCCGCCATTACGAGCCGAGTTGTGGAAACGAACGGAGCGAATATGTTTACGTATTATTTCGCTATAAAATTACATAATTAAATCTTAAGTAGACATATTCTATATTCTGGAACTTTATGCACTGGATAGATAAAAAGAGTAAACCTTTATGGGAAAATCTTTATTATTGCAGGGTTTGTTCCACGTTTTTAGACAAGTCTTATGGATTCATTCTGTAATAACGTCCAAGGTGGAAAATGGTAAACATGTCTTACGGTTGTATAAGTAGGAAATTCAAGGGACATTTGTAGTGTGTGTGATGAATTTGAGCGCAGCTGAGTGTTGTGAAATAAGTGTGGATGTGACAAGTGTCCGAACTGGTTACATGCTGAATGTGGTGGGTGGTAAACGAAATATCCATACTTATGTGATTATTGCAGTAGTCCTAGGCACATCACTGAAAAGTACGATAGAACTCAAGCCTTAATTCCGTGATATTTTAGTATGTTTAAATATCAAATAAACTTGTGTTTATCTGGATAATATTGCGGTTACTTCGTTCTGGATCTGGAAACGGAGGATCCATGTCCATATCTTGGAACCGAGGATCCGAATCTTGGATAATATTGGAATCAGATCAGTCCATCCTTATTGTGGACAACAGCTCAACCATCAAGGTCAACCGAAACAGAATTCTCAACAAATCAACCCTGCCAGGAACGAATGTTTTGCTGCTATAATGATCAGATGAGAAAAGCGAAAATAAGCAAACACACACAAATACTTTTTTAAAAAATCTTGCAGTTTACACTTTACATCAACGAAGACCAGTACTCATAAGCAGCTCCACGCGCTTTACTCTGCTAATTCTTCTTAGGGTTCATTTTCAAGCCCGCTTACTTTGCTTGCGATTTGGGTGAATAGCCAATTGAAACACGTGTTATATCAAGTAAAGCTACACCACGAAACACTACTCACCCTAATCGCAAGCAACGCAAGCGGGCTTGAAAATTAGCCCTAAGAATTCTTAAGAAACTAGATATTTACATCTTTTCTATCATCAACAGTCTATTCCATGGACATTAGAGTCTTAATGGACCAGGATCCATACACGACTTTAATCTCTGAATACGAATCATTGGTTCCAAGAACCGGAACTAAAATTGACTTACTCTATGGTTTACGGAACTCGCAAGTTCATCGTCGCAGTAACAAACGTTTGCCGTAGGATTCTATCCTGAGGAAGATAAAGCCAGTTTTCATCACAAACCCCTATTTCTCGAAAATTCCTTCTAATATTATCCTCCCTACGCCGTCTCGGTCTTCCTAACGGTCTCTTTTCATTTGGCTTTCCAACGAAGGTGGAATTATAGTCTTGGTTTTTCTTTCATCCGAGCTCCATGGCCTGCCCTCGTTAGTCGTCACGATTTCATTATTCTTACAACATTGGTTGCGTTGTATTAAGGAAATTAAATCGTATAAATATGGGAAGTGCGAGATCAGGATGAATGGAGAGGTCTTAGTCTACTTTGAAGTATCTTCCGCTTACGGTAGAACATGGGTGGTGATGATGCTATGGTAATGAGCCCACTGGAAATGAAACTTCAAAAACTAGGTACGTTTTGGGATTCACAGATGTTAAGAGTTCCTCTTGCCTTTGTTAAAATAATGGAGCCTATATTTTATTTATTACTTCACACGTGATACCTCTCTGCACCTTGTGGTTCCTGAGATTTCATTTCTGGACACGGACGGACGGACTAAGAGGAATTGTAAAGTTTTTTTTTCTATCAAGAGACCTAAAACCAATAAGTTAACTGTCAAAACTTTGGGTATGTCCAAATGACAGCCTAGTGAAGTACATAATATCTAGGTACAAAAATGCCGTGTGGCAAGGTTGTACAGTATCACCATATTGTAAATGACCAAGTAAATGAAGAATGGCTAACTTAAATCTGAAGTCTCCCCATGAGGAAAACTCGGCGGGCCTCCGGTGGGCCAACCAATCATGAAGGCGGGCCACCGGTGGCCCGCCGAATTTTCCTCATGGGGGTGTTTCTTTCTGCTGGTTGGGTTGAGGCGTTAGCCTGCGTAATGGTTAGACAGATGATGTAAAATGTCAGCAGAAGCAAGTACACTTTCAACAGCAAGTACACTTCCACTGAGCAAGCAAGTGTACTTCCTCAAGGAGTACCATAATCAAATTAGAGCTACAATTCTACCAACAATCGAGAAAGTTCCAGTCCCTTGATAGAATTTTGGGCAAGCAAACAATATTTTTATGGAATAGGTTGGCAGTACTGAAGAACTGCACTAATCATGACTGTTCCGACGAGTCTAGCCAAAACCTATATTAAGACACCTCAGCCACGTTTCTACACCTGGTAGTTCATGAGATAGATTTTCTGGGTACGAGTTGGCAACATTGACAATGTAGTGTGTGGAGAAGGAAACATGAACAAAGCTTACATTTCCTTAAAGAACTTACTGCTCTCCACACATTAATGACGATGATGTTTTAACTTGTTTTTAAATATCTCTGGTGTAGTAAAAAGTAATCCATTATTTTGCCAATAGATGGCTTCAGTGATCTGTAGCTCGCGTTGTATAAGTCCGATCGGGTTCAGCGAGATGGCGTTCAAACGGTGAGATTGCGTACTACAAACACTGTTCAGATAGTTGTGATGAGTTGACTCAGTGTTGTGTGAGCGCGCGTCAAAATGGACACTAGCAAAGAGAAAATACGCTATATTTTACAGTTTTTCTTCGATAAAGGCGAAAACGCAAGCCAGGCGGCTGCAAATGTGAATAGTGTTTATGGTCCTGATACTGTAACAGCCAATCACGCGCAATTTTGGTTTCGTCGATTCCGTGCCGGTAATTTTGACGTCAAAGATGTACCACGCACTGGAAGGCCAAGTGTCGAAAATGTCGATAAAATCATGGACATTGTCGCGTCCGACCGTCATGTAAGCACTGTTTCGATTGCCCAAGAGCTAAACATTGCACAAAAAACCGTGTGGAACCATTTGCATAAGGCTGGATACAAAAAGAAGCATGATGTATGGGTGCCACACGAGTTAACGCAAAAAAACCTCATGGACCGAATTTCCATTTGCGAATCGCTGCTGAATCGCAACAAAAGCGACCCATTTCTGAAGCGGTTGGTGACTGGTGATGAAAAGTGGATCACTTACGACAACGTCACGCGAAAACGGTCGTGGTCGAAGCGCGGTGCGCCGGCGCAAACGGTGCCCAAGCCAGGATTGACGGCCAGGAAGGTTTTGCTGTGTGTTTGGTGGGATTGGCAGGGAATTATCTACTATGAGCTGCTCCCCTACGGCCAAACCCTTAACTCGGAACTATACTGTCAACAATTGGACCGTCTGAAGGCAGCAATCGCCCAGAAGCGGCCAGCTTTGGCCAATAGGAGAGGCATTGTGTTCCACCAGGACAACGCCAGGCCACACACACATCGATAGTGACTCGCCAGAAGCTCCGGGAGCTTGGTTGGGAGGTTCTTATGCATCCACCTTATAGTCCGGACCTGGCACCGAGTGATTACCATCTGTTCCTGTCCATGGCGAACACGTTTGCTGGTGAAAAATTCGCTTCAAGAGAGGCTTGTGAAAATCGACTGTCTCAATTTTTTGCCAATAGGGACAAGGGCTTCTATGAGAGAGGCATCATGATAA
>JAGDQP010016193.1:8379-40819 GCA_022664845.1 Lepisma saccharinum | reverse complement strand
TAGATAGATAGATAGATAGATAGATAGATAGATAGATAGATAGATAGGTACAAATATATTCTTTCTTCTCTTTTTACATAGAACCGTCAAATTTTAAACTTAACAAAGAATTGAATTTATTTTAAGGCATTTATGCTCAGGCCGTATTGATGATGATGGGATGAATTGGTGGAATGAAGAAAGTGGAAGGAAACGGGAGTACCCCGAGAAAACCCACGCACACGGTGTTTGTCCACCACAAAGCCCACATGGCATAAGCAGGGATCGATCCGACGACCCGTAGCTCCAACTTAACAAGGAATTGCTACATTCGTTAAAAAAACAGATAGAATAAAAGGTTGAATGGTTTAAAGTTTATAACTATATTAAAGTTTAAAGCGTGTTTGTATGTCTCATCATCAGGTTTTCGTAATATTTTAACAGCTATAATATTAGTGTTAGTAACATTACCATGCAAATGTAGTAACAGCAGTTTCCGTTTGGCTTTTCAGATTTATGTGTAAGGCAAGTGATGCTAAGGTTTACGCTGATGGTATCTTTTCTTACGCTCCTCGTCATTTTCACCAGTAATATACTATTCACGCATCCAAAAATGGATTTTATTTTCCTCCATGCTATGCGTTTTTGTTGCGGAAGAATAAGCAAACTTATAAAGGATTGTGTGAAATTATAAAAAGTATAGAATCTGGAATATGTTTGAGATCGATCCATTTAAACTTCGAAACTGCAGCTCACGAAGTTATCAGAGAGATATTTCCTGGATGAGAGATAATTGGGTGTCTAATTTGTTTCCCTCTTCCACTCTGAAGAAAAGACCTGCTTTGCTCTCAAATTTTAAAGCTGTCAAAGTGGCAACGTTGGATCAAAATCTGTGCGCAAAACAGGTCAATCGAGATTGTGCGCAATTCGGAATCTAAAGTGTGCGCAGTTCCGTTGCACCGAATACTGTGTTATGCTATGTAAAACAACGGATAAATTTACCGAAAGAGGATAAATTTTAAGGTTTTAATTCTTTATATTTATGTATAAATTATTCTACACTGGTTAACCTGTAATTTTTGTGTAAACTACTTTTTAATCAATATTCTAAATGACGGTGTGTCTGTATTTTTATGCGCATGAAATTTCCAGTTGTAATCAAATTTTAACTGTATATTATATTATTTTAGAAGTTTGACGAAATCAAAACATCTAAGATGTGAAACGATGGAAAATGTATGAATATGAATATGAATATGAATATGAAAACAACGATGATTGATTCATACTGTAAATTATTAGAAAACAACTGCAAATTCAGAATTTTGAAAATTTCATAACACGTTTGAAGTATTCAAAAGAAATATATCCTAAAATAAAGTGTTTCTGCTCTTGGAATAGTTGATAACTCAATACCCCTCAATATGTGCACCTTTAAAAACTAGCCAATTCTTTGTAGGCCTAATCAAATAGACGAATACGTACTAAACACAAATCAGAATTTCAATTCTTTCCCTAAATAAAATGCTGTCATGAGAGTTCTTCATATATATTTTTTTTTAATTTCAAAACTTTTACCAATCCTTTCTTACAACAGTTACAAGGACCGTCATTGTTTCTCTGTTTGTAGAAACGGCATGCAGGACTCTTTTCTCCCGCATTTTATTCCTGTTTCCTGGCCATTCAAATTCCGGAGGAAAGAACAGCAACTAGCTTTATTTCAAGGCAGAGCAGGCACAGGCCACAGACTATGTGGTATCACTGATTACTAAACAGTGTTTGAGTACACGTACGAAAGGTTGATGAATCAATGTATGTTACTGAATCTGTGGACAGTAACGCATTAACTTTTTATTTGTGAATTTGCAATTATTATAATGGGTTGGGAACATTGAAATTCGACAATTTTATACGGAAATATGTCGCTTTTTTCCCTTATGTAACCTTTAAAGTGGATACAAGTTTAACTAGCAATATGATAAATATTACAATAAATACCCAATCTGGAGGCGGAAAAATAAAAGAAATGAGAAAATGACCATTTTTGTTTCCCATCCTACTGGGAATTTTCTCGACCCACAACCATTCCCACCTCTACATTATGGCAAATAATCCCCTCCGTTCTCTCGTCATTTAATAAAAATAGTAATAACGAGATAATTATTTAACTCTGCTAATGTTATCATTTACACAATAAGGTTCAATAATATTATTAATAATAAAATAATAGCATTTAATGTCATCACATTTTCTTCTTGCTATATAATATTTGTTAATTCATCATTTTTTGCCACTTTTTTCATGAAACAAAAAAAGAAATGTTGGTTTACAGAATTGAACCGTGCAGTGTATGAATCAGTCGATATATCCGTCCACCCGTCGCTCCTAAACCAAGCTGGCGTGGCTCAGTAGTAGAGCGCTCGCTTAACATTCGGGAGGTCGTGGGTGGGTTCAATCACAGTTGCCAGTCATCCTCACTTAGGGTTTTCAAGGGTTTTTCTAAGTCACACCAGACAAATACCCTGGGCGACGCCTTTTCACATTTTTGGCATACCCTATCCCGGCCTGAACCTTAGATGCTTTAAGTCAAATATATATATATATATCTTTTTAAATTTACTTCGCTCCTAAAAACTAGCAATTTCAAAATACAAAATCTCTAGGAATGGACAAAAGTAATACTACAAACTCATTCGCTACGCTGAATAAGCAGACAGCTCTATCTTAGGAAATATTTATGTCCTGAAGATATCAGATGAAGTTAGAGAAAAACTACTGTCATAAGAAACAGGCTAGGTTATTTTTTTGAAAATTTTAGTCTTTAGCTATATTTGGATCAGACATGAAAAGGTATGGGAGGGTAGCTGCTGGTGCATTAGTTAAGTTCCATCCTGACATTCATGCGGTGAAATTGAAGGGAAATCTGGAAAACATCAGTTAGGACGGTCGGCAGCAGGATTGGAACGCACGGTACTTACTCATTCCCTCCAAAAAGATTAAGAAAAGACATTTAAGATTTCCTCATATACAAAAATCTAGCTTAAATTATACCATCACACATATAGAGTGCTTCAACAGGAAGTACCTGTTGCCCATTTTCCGATGTATACATGACTGCCACCCCCTACATGTAGTATTTACTAAAATCAATGTACAGAAGCAGAAGTAGGAATAAATAATATTCCTAACACAGGTACAACGTTTGTTTTAATATTTCTAATGGACATTAATCTAAATTATTTTAATTCAGTTATGTGATAGTGTTTGGCGCTCCCCAGCATTGTCCTTAATGTGTTTGCTAAATATTTTTCGTCTCGCGTTTTAAATGGTGATTTCCCGTTTTTACTTGTAAAGTGCGCCCCTGTGAAACTTGTGCCAATAGACCCGGGCATAGGGAGCCTAGTCGTAAATCCGGCCCTTCGTACGGCAGGACTTTCGCTGTAATAAAGAACTTGGCGGATACTTTCACCATTTCCTTAGGCAATATCGTTTGTTAAAGAAATTCATCCCTCAGTTCTATAAAAGGTATTGACCGCAGATGACTGTACAGATACCTAATGAGAACTAATAACGTGGAAATGTAGACGTTGAATGCGAAATATTAAGAATGGCAAGACAGACAATTTGGTTGCTACATCTTCAGCATAGACCTGCTATTGGCGAACTCAATGGTCATGTAGACTAGAGTGTCGCATCGCTGTACGTAAGGTTGTGGATTCCCGCCTGTGGTATGGATATTTGTGTGCTTAAAATATTATACTCGTGTTGTCCAGGCGAACCGACGTCAGTAATTAATGAAACTGCCTTACGGAATATACAATTTACCAAAGCTTTTCAACAGACTATTTTGTTATGTCGACAGAATATTCTTTTCTGAGTAGTGTGTTCAATTGACCTATATAACACTCAAGCTAAATACTCGATCTGAAGAGCCAAATCTGTTAAAGAGCAAACAATCTTTTATATATGATTAAAATTAAGTTTTTATTTAATGAGTTCGATTTGATTCCGGTCCAAGACTGAAGAGGACATTCCCAGTGGGAAGGATAACAATATAGCTGCCAGATCCTTAATCCAGGAAGGTTATTGCCTTGTTATTAACGTAAAGTATAACTATATAAACCATTATTCAGGATGGCCCAAAGACGGTCTCGCGGCCGTACGCCTTTTCAGTGATAACCTGAACTCTGCAACAATAGCCACTAGATCACGAGAGCTGGTTTTGAAATTGCTTAGTTTTCATCCTTGTATTTATCCGATGAGGAAAAAGGCATTTACAGAGTGAATGTCTCTTCTGATACAGCTGAACCTCCTCCAACGGTGTAACGGAAGAAACAAGAGGAGCGCGCTCTGACGCAGAAAACGAAGAACCGCAGCGGTTGCAGACCACGGACCGTCACACCACAAATCGAACTTTTATGCCTTAAAAACAACATATATGCTCTGTCTCTCTCAGTCCGCGCACACACACTCGCTTCTACTCCTTTTGTCTTTTGTACGATGTTGCATCTAAAAGAAATTGAAGAAGAATGCTTTTGTGGATACACCCACATCATTTCTTTTCTCCAAAGTATTGTTTTACAAAAGATTTTAAAAATGAACACTTTTGTTATAGAGTTAGTCAATATCCACTACAATCGCTATTCACCATTATATCTACATGTATTACTACGTATTAGTTACAGCCTATTAAAGCCTTAAATATTGCATACAGAGTGATTAAATACTCTGGCACAGATTTTAAGCTTCAATAAGATAAGCTAAAATTGATTGTATGGGTGATGATATTAAACTTCAATCTAAGGATAAAGAAATAGCAGTAGAAATATCCAAAATATGTTTTTTTAAATTTTAGTGCAATTACTTGATCCATATTAATGTAAGTTTTCTTGAATGACATTTACCTTTGATTTTTATCTTTTGTTTTCTTTACTTACTAGTTTTTGTTACACAAAGGACACGTTATTTGGTATAATGTTGTAAATTGCACCAAACATTGGTTGTTGCTTTAACCAAGAAGTGATTTGGAGTACACCGGAATTTTCTGTTAAATACAATAAGAAGATGTGGATAGTTAGAAGTTTGGAAAAATATAATTATTTATGTGTAGGAAGGTTGTTTGAACAGCTTTTTAAAGCGAGGATAGAACCTGGGTCACTTCATTTATTGCCTGTTATTTTGATAAACTTAGGTACGAATATATGACAGTAAGTACTATAATAAGTACTTACTTTTCTCGCTATATAATAAGGACATGCAATGCCAATATGATAGATCCAGAGTTACAAAAGAGAATATTGATATCAAAATATGTAGAAATGGGATTAAAACGAATTCAGTAACACGTAGTAAGCTCTTGAATCTTTTGTATACATTACTTTTTGCTTTACGCTCAAACCTTTCAGAACTTCTCTACGAGTGTGCATAAAAGCGTAATACAAAAGCATCATTTTTGACGGTGTACAGGCAAAGCATTCGAGGGAAGACGAAAATTAGCATGACTATTATTAGTTGGACTAAACGTTGAACTAATTACTAGGAAAGGTGCAAGAGGGAAAATGAAATGTATTAAGCCGAACAAAAGCACTTAAAGACGTTCTCTGCGAGATGTGAACTCAATGCACGAGGGACTATCACTAAGCCAATTATTATCGTCAGAAAGAGTAGAGAGGATTCGCGAGGGGGGAATCCATTAGGAATTGTTGCCGTAAAGAAGAAAAGCATAGTTATTTGATTGAAACACTGATCGATTTACTTGGAAATGTTACGGAAGGCATCGTGAAAACAAGGTAACAGCAAAGATGAACATTGTTCTATTGCACAATAAAGTTTTCTTTAAGGAAAATCTTTATTAGCAGATGTAGCGTCCTTTGTGTCGTTCACGTGACAAAATGAACGAACCTGTCTCCTTGTAGTTCTTGACTCTTTTGACACATAAATTTCAAGTTAAAGAAACAATTTCACTAAACCTAAGTCATTGATAATATTTCAATAAGTGGAATATTAATTGTCTTTATACTTGATGTATGGTACCAATGGCACTAATATTCGTATGTAATCTAAACTGACCCCTACCATATAAAAATAATTTTGCTGAACATCTTAAACGTTCTATCTAACGGACGAAATTTAGAAAACCACCACCAAGAGATGTCTATATGCACTATTTTTCTACTCTTAATTACTCCAGAAAACTCAATATGTAGCTATGACTCAGCTACTCTAGCGATAGGAAAAGCAGGTGAACCGCCGAATCAATCACACAGACTGAATTTACTGCCAGTCTTTAAGTAAAGGAAATTTTGTTCCGAGAAACATCTGTTGGCAAATTTTAAAAACTTTAATAACATTAACTTTACAGAAATGCATATTGCACATAATTATTGCATCTTTTCTCTCTGAAAGTAAGATAGAGATTTGAATATGTAGAAGTTTTAATTTAGAATGTGGAAACATAATTATAATAGTGATAGAGAAAGTAGATAGTGAAATAATTTTGACACGAAATGAAAACCCAATGCACAAGTACTGTAGATGGTTCCTAATACTAATTGCTTGTGCATTGGCTTTTAATTTCTTTCATTGTTTCAAAAATAACAGAGTATTTCTGGGCTATTCCATCAACTATGCATACTAGTGTCACATCTCATAATCTCTCTCAAAAATACATTTATGACAAAACTGACATCACCAATGCATTTCTCGTAAAAATCTAGCCCATATCTTTATCTATCTAGCCCCTTCTTATTTCGTAAAATCGAACTAGATTCAAGATGGACGACTTCAAGGTGGCGGCAATGACGAAAATAACCCGTAAAAGATAGCGCATTCACCCAACATTTATTAACATGTATTTGTTTTCCATAATTAAAAACATTGTATAAATAAAAGTGTGTTTTCCTGTTAAGATCACATTATAAATACTTATTTTTATGAACCAAACTTTTGGTCACTGCGTCCGTCTTTATTGCCGAAAGAACTTTTAATCATGTTTTCTGGTGGTTTCCTGATACACCCTATTCCTCTACCTAGTTGGTCAGAAAAGCTCTTTGAAGCATCGATTGGTTTACTTGTTAGAAAAATATACGGTGAGTGTGTCAATTACTACTTCAGTTTTAACATTGATCCTTTTAATAAAATTTGGCAGATAAATCTGCTGAATTCTGCTGACACTGAAGTCGAAGTTTCCGTGTAAAATTACTTATTGGTAATCAGTGGCCCCTGAATTACCATAATTCCCCGTTGGGTTTTATTCAGCTCTAATATGCTCAATAGGTAGGGCGTATTTATTTGATTGCCAATAGAACGGTTAGCTTTCATCTACGCTTTGTTAAAAGTTGTGTAATTCGTGTGACAATAAACCCTAAGTTAACAAAAAAATTTCATCTTTGTGAAAATGGAAACGAGCTTCAATAACAAACTGATCGAACCATAAATCGGGCCTAATTCATAATAACAACACTATCAGTTTTCATGTTGAAAGAATGGTTGAAAGAAATGCGTCAGAACAAGAACGCAGTGTATCTTATAGATAGAATTATACAGTACGATATAAATGGACAGGGACACTGGAGAGGGCTCATTTGTTTGGAAGAAAGTATCACTAAGGGTGATGACGATCATAAAGCTAAATGAAGAAAAACTTATATTTTATCTATTGAGTCGACAAGTGAAAATGGTTAAAGAATCTCGTAATATTTGCTTTTCGTACACCAATAACATTTCTCTCTCTCTCTCTCTCTCTCTCTCGTTAGGCTCTTAGGCTCGATAGATCTTTAAAATATCTCCTGGTATTCGACATCTCAGGAATACGTAATTATATCCTTGATCGCCCTCCACAAAAGCAAAGAAAATTAGTTTTCATTTCAAGTCTCTTAAGTCCTACTTATTTATAAGAAATCAAAGTTCTCGTCCCTCCTTTATCTTCTTTATTCACACTTCTCTCTATCCTTCTCTCTCTTACTCTCTCGTACTCCTTCTATGTTCTATTTCGATTAATTTTGAGCAGTCATTTGAACTAGTCATAAAACCTGAATAACATTCTACTACTCAGACATTTAATTAGTTTTGCCTTTTTTCTTGAAGTGAAGCTTACGTTAGAAACCATATCTCATTATATACCAGATTTGGAATTTGTTATGAGTGAACTCCCTTTAAGCTGAGCCAAAGTAGCCTAAAGGTCATAAATAAATACACATTCGAATTTCTCTTTGACCCTTTAACGGATCTCGACCACATTTCACATAATGATTCGTACGACTGGGTAATAATAGCAACAATAATATAAGGCCACAGCACGTGCTAATAATAGATTTTTACCAGTTGACACTACCAAACCGTAAAAAATAAATTTATGATGACAATTATAGCATATATATATGCCAGCATACGTTTACAACTTACATGTGAGGCTAATGAACACGGTACTTCATACGTGAATTATAATTTTCTCGTTTAATGATATAAACATTGTCGTTTTGAAAATGACGCGCTACGGCAGAATAATGTCAAAGCATCTAATAGATGGAACATGACTGGAAAGACAAAATTGTAAAAAAAAGACAAGCAAAACAGATTAATAATTCATAAAATGAGTTAAACATTCTTATCAGATATAAACCGTTTCGGTTTATTACAAAGTTAATTTAGTGTCCTGTTCTCTTACAATTTGCTCAAATACGATGCAATACAAATCTTCACGATAACTTTCATAGCTCGATTACTACAAGTCAGCGCATGTATATTATAATATTGAATCAGTACCATTCTAGAGGACCATTCGTCTTGGTTTTTTGGTTTGTTCTCTGTAAATCGATGAAAATGCCTTCTGGTAGGAAAACAATAAATTGATAAGATTTTTAAAATCAACCTCTTATGTCGTTTTACTACAGGACAAAACAACAGAGACTGTTAATTTAAAGTCTAGCAGAAAATAACTGTTCAAAAGTGTTAATACCATTGTCATATACGTTCTCTATACTCACGTGAGCACATAGGAACATTTTTCTCTAACATAGCAAGACGAATTCTTATGATTAATGATATAGTACACAGAGTGTTTCAAATCATACACTATGCAAAAGTTTCAAGAATATAAAGCAATTAGAACTGCAAACTTAACTTCATTTTGTATTTTCCCTGCACCTTGCATCATTCCCTCATCTTACAGGTAACACTATTTCAAGCGGACACTCAGATCTAGAAGAGATATACATATTTAAAATCAGAAAAAAAAAAGAGTTTGTGTGTAAAATATTAGGTGTCATTGGCTAGTGGTTGAAGGGCAATTGGCGGGAAGAGTTTTGAATAGCATTGCTTTTGGTACGCTACTTATGAATATCTGGCCCTAGTATATTCTCAATGCCGCGCACTACGGTGACAGCCAGTCGAATAACACTGGAAGATGCACGTCGCCATTATCGTAGTCACCAGAGGCCCACACTGGGACAAGTGTAGAATTGTGTAGAATCCGTAGAATAGCAAACGAATACTAACAAGGAGACACATTGATGCGGCTAAAAAAAATATTTTTTTTTTCTTCATGATTAGGATGTCAAAACATGTGCGCACGCAAATTTGGGCAACCCGAGCGCTCTTGGTTTGGGATATATTAATGATAAAATAGTCAAATACTTGTCTGTGGAGAGTGATACAAAAGTGTTGAAATACCATTATACTTTTTAAATTGTTGAAAGGAATGGAAAGCAATAGTAATGGGTGGAAGGGGCTACCTTGTGGAAAGTAAATTCTTCGTGGACGCCATATTGAAGTCCGCCATATTGAATCTCGATTGATTTTCTTAAGTGGGAAGGGGGTCGTGGAATATGTCATTCGGGGCTAGAATGTTACGGGAAATACGTTTCTGAAGTCAGTTTGACCGTAAATGTAATATTGTGAGATGTAAGGGTATGAGATTCTAGCTTGGGGTAATTATGCAATAGCCTTGAAATACCCATTTCTTCTAGAAATAACGACGGAAAAAATATTTTACACACAAACTCAGTTTTTTTTGTGTGTGTGCTGATTTTACATATGTATATCTCTTCTAGATCTGAGTGTGTACTTGAAATAGTGTTACTTGTTAGAAAGTTCGCTCCTAAATCGACAACTGGAGGACACTGAAAGTAGTTACACCACATGATGTTTAGAGCATATTGTATTGACAGTTTGCTGTGAATTGCAATCAGCTCAGTGATAACAGTTGTTCGAGTAACGTAGGTCCAAAATGTTGAAATCAAACACATGTTTTTACTGCATCGTTCCCTCCTTCAAGATAATTTTAGTGATAATTGGTTAACAAACGGAACATATTTCAGAAGTATCATATCGGATACTATATTCCATGAAGTTATTGTTAACCTGAAAACATAATTCATCTTCGACATGTCCTCATAATGAGGGAATAACTCAGATAAGGAAATTATTTGCTTTCCGTTAATAATTAAGAAACACTTGTGTTTTAATAGACACATAGTATGTCGAAAGTACTGCATACAGTGCATATAGTAAGTGATGATGCAGGTGATTAATACAAAGATAAATTGGTATATCACATAATGTTTAACGGCACATAGACTTTCGTTTGGAAAGTTCTTACCGTGCAGTTCCATTGCATCTATATTTTTTTAATTTTAAAATGTCATTGTATTGTATTAACTCATTATTTCTTAATGTTAATTTCTGTATAATTATTGGTTAGTAGCACACATATTATGATATCTTTACAACATAGCCAGGCATAGGTTGGTACTTACAACTGTTTATCATCTTGTCGTTATACCACTTCTTCACTGTTCAGAAATATTTATAATAATTAATAACGAATATAACAATTTACAAGATAGACGATTTCGACATGTTATTATTAGTATAAAGAACTTTCCGGAGTCATTGCTGTCGTGGTCTGAGGGGTAACATCATCGTTCCCGCTGCCTGCTAAGAAAAACGCCGTTCAAACGCAACAGAGTATATTGAGGGAAAAATTTAGAACTGTGCTTTGCTCTTAGAGTCGAAATCGGATCACTGGGTCAAACCAGGTTCCAAAAACAAACCCAGTGACCCTGTCACAAATATGACCCAAATGATCCGATTAACCAGGTAACCTGTATAATCTGGGTTTCATTCAGGTGAAGAAGGATTTTTCTTTAAAAATTTATGTAAACAATTCATTAGCACAATAAACACTTTAGAAATTCAATCCTGTGATTGTTTCAGATGACCTCTCTGTAGATAAATGTCGAAAATATAAACTCTCTTGAATCCTAAAAGACTCAAGATCTATTCACTAGATCAAACAAATACTCCAATAATCATGAAACAGTTTATTTTGATAAGGGTGTTAACCCACAAATACTTAAAACGAAACGAAATAAGCCAACAAACGAACGGAGTGAATCAAAGTTCCAAATTTTTAAAGTGTAATAATGGATAAATGAAAGAACTATCAGCTATAATAATTATACAACAGAGCACTCAAAGTTCTGGACTGGCGTACCACCAAACCGTAGTTTATACTTTCGGCGTACCACTAAGTAATATTATGGAATTTTAAAAGCTAATATTTAAATTTGAATACCGATGAGGCAGAACGTTTAATAGGATGCTTGTCTTGTAATCGGAAGGTCCCGCGATAGATCATCAGCATCGGCCACCCTGAATGAGGTTTTACCACACTTCTCACGGTCACACCAGGCAAATATCAGGATGAAACAATACAATGAAACACAAATATAAGAAAGAAAAAGTTAAAGAAAGTATGAACAAAAAATAAGAAATATTTCGGTTAAGTAGTCAAGTTCTGCTCTCAAAGAAAAGTAATGTTATGTATTTATCACAGACGTTACTTATTTTCCAAGTTAACGCTTGCACTGCTTGCAATTCGGCGCACTTTTGAAACCAGATGATGTTAAATATCTTTAGTTTAACATTTTTATAAACTTTATGGCGTATCAGTCTTCTGAGTACCACAGTTTGAAAACTCCTGTTACATAGCATACAGGTGTAAAAAATACCTACTTTTACATTTTTTGTCTTTGACCCAGTATGAGTTAACTCTTGCTCCGTTTGAACATGTCAATTTTCTTTTATTATTATATTCCAATAACATGCTTGTAACAAATATTTTGTACTTTTGTGCATTCACAGCGAATAACTTCTGCGTTCACTAGGCAAAGACTGAGATGGTACATTTAAAAGGCCCTGGTCGACCTTCTCTATTCCCTTGTCAGGAAACGTACTTGCCTAGAGATGCTTCGGACTTACAAAGGAATTATTCCATTTAATTAGATACATGTCTTGTTCATTACTTTTCAAATTAAGTCCTGAGTATGAGTATAGATGGCAGTGCACTTCAAAATTTTGGACAAATAAATTATTTGATACTTCTGGAAACCAACGAGAATTTAATTAAACTTGTAATTTTTCGTTTATAGCTTCCGTTCAAGGTATTGTAGACTTACATTGAATAGTTGCGTGCAATTTTACAGAACTTCTTAACGAAAGATACTTGAAATTATTCTTTAAGGAGTCTTTAATTACTTAGAGGTGGAGTAATTATTGTTCCAATAAATTTTCAAGTTCTTGACATTTCCTTTTAGTTGTACAGAGTGATTTTGTACACATAATTACAGTTATTGTACAAAGCTTTCAGAAAAGAAAGAATAGTCTTCCAAACAGGTGGCGTAAGTCACTTCTTTTACTAGAAAATCGGTACTGAAATTCGAAATATGTCTAAATTTGTATTGAAATTATCCTTAGAGTAGCTTAATTACAAGTATAACATCCATGCTCAAAGATTTTTATTTGAGCCACGATTTTTTTTTCTAAAAATTTAAATTATATTTTTGTTCTTTAAAATATAGAGTTGAAGCATTAGTTTGATTTTAGAGTTCTAATAAGTGGAGAGTCTACAAGAGATCAGAACCCTATAATTATTTGAGTTTTTACATAAATTTTACCGTAATTGGGAATTTCCCAAAATTTGAGCGTTTCTTTGAGCGTTTCCCGACCTATTTGTTGGCTTTGCTCGGTTTTGTGAGAGCTGTTTACCCTGAATGTTTGTAAGCGTTTTAAAAACTACTATGCATGATACTTGAAATATATTTTTGAAATACGAATTTAGGCAACTTACATAACTGAGTACAGCTCATGAGCAAATTTTCATTTTTGACGTATTTTTTAATGTGCTGTTTTCTTTAACATGGTATCTCTCGATTGAAGTACGATAGTTGAGTTTATTTATGACATCTGAGGGTCAGACCAGGATAGGGTGGGGGAGAGAATATTGGAAGATAGTTGACCACGGCCTAGTTTGTAGGTACAATCCCGACATGTGTCTGATAACACTGAGAAAAAAAACTTGAAAACTACCGTCAGAATGGATAGCGGCTGGGATCGTTGCCAGGACCAGAAGACACTTAGTAATGGCCTAGTTTGTGTATATGGCCACCCTGTCTAATTCATACAAAGTAAATAAAAATTAAATATATGATATTTCTGCACGTTTTCAGAATGTTCCTCTTCCACCCGCAAATCCCTAAATAATAATGAAAAAATAGCACTTCTGAGTCAATAATATCCCTCTCCGACAAGCCAGATTAAACTTTGCGTTCCGCTAAGGCTGGTGTACATCGCTAGTGTGTTATGATATGCTCGATTGAACATAACATGTAAATCTCACTTGTATTCATCAGACTACCCTTCTTAAACTACACGATTTTGTAAGCTTCGGAGTTTCTATGAAATCATTTTCACTTTGAAAAAAGGTGGAACCAGAGAAATAAAGATATCTTCTTTACTATTTCAAATAAAAGCAGGTGTTCTCGTTCACAATGGAATGGTCAACAGTCTTTCTGGATCAAGGTGCAATTGGTGGCAAGAGAAGAGATAAGGAAAGAGCTTGTTTCACAGAGAAGGGAGTTTCCAAACATTTATTGCAATATATCATCGGCTCTCTGCCAAGCAGACAAGAAATAACACTTCCGTTTCTCCGAAGAGGAAATAATCCCAGAAGCAACGTCGTCAGCACAGGCAATGAGTCATTTGCATCTCTGATAATGAAAAAGTCTAACATCAGCACTAACTCTCAGCTGCGCTAGCTAACGCCTGCTGTCAATCAAACATGGATTGTATGAAATTATGAAAAGGCGAAACAAGCGAAAGGGAGCGTATTAATGGATGAGCATTCCGGTTGCAGAATGGAAATGCCAAAATATTGCATATCGAGAGGATCGCGGTACTTCACAGATCATGTATTCCAGCCGTGTACTTTTTCCAGCCTCATCATTTAACTCAGTCTCAGTATAATTTTATACAATTTAATACTCTTGAAATCTAACGCAAATAAAAGGATATAAGATTTAATATTAAAAAGATGTACACTATGTGATCAAAAGTATCCGGACATCCCGCGAAACTTTAATATCATACAGAGCGATACAGTGCTGCCATCTACCTCGTGAAACACATGATAAGTGATCTCAGTAGTCAACAGATAGCGCCAGGCAGCGGAATGATACGGTGTGAGGAACTAATGGTGTTTCAACGTGATCAGGTAATAGGGCACAGTCTGTGCGCGAGATTTTCATACACCTGAATATCCATAGGTCTACTGTTTCCGATGTTATAGTGAAGTGGAAACGTGAAGAGACGTGGTCCCATGTTATGCTGAGCTCCAGAGACCCTTGAGTGTTAAAGTTGGTCGTACAGTGCAATCATCCATTACACAACAATTCCAAACTGCATCCAAGCACCAAAATTGTTCGGCGTGAGGTGCGGAAACTTTTTCCACGGTCAAGCAGCTGCTCATAAGCCATGCATCACACAGGAAAATGACAAACTCTGCCTCGCGTGATGTAAGGAACGTCAAAGCAGGCCCATAGAATAGTGTAAAACTGTTGAGTGGAGTAGTGAATCACAGTGTGCAATGTAGCGTTTTGTTGGTAGGATGTGGGGATAGCGAATTCCTGGTGAACGATATCTACTAGCTTGTATGATGCCGACTGCGAAAGCAGGTGGGAATTACAGTGTATCCCATTTATAACATGAATGATGTAATTTTCCGTCTGTCGGATTAAATAACAGAGATAAAGACTGGAATGGATCCTCAAGATTCTAACGGAACTGCAAATTTCAGGCAAAGCCATAGAGTTAAAATAGATTTATTATATGTTTACCTACAAAAGGTGCATAGCTACTTTGTATGGAATCTAGAAAATGACTACGAGGACAGATTCCATGTATTGAAAAAAATTATACTGAATTCTGAGACTTATGAAACAGTGTTAGTTAAGATAAAGCTGTATATTTGAATACACGTGGCACAATATTAGCATTTGCAATGGCTAATAATACTTCAAACTTCTCTGAGACTCGATGCCGATAATTAAGTGACCGAAAGAAAACTATGTTTGATTTAAAATTACTTTTAGATTCCAGCCCTGTATCAGGCGTGGCCAACTTCTTCCTTTACGAGGATTATTATGTGATAATGACGGGCCGCACACTTTTAGACAGAACTTGAATAAAAATAAGCTCGGCAGTTTTTCAAGGAAATAGATGTATCTAATTGCTATCTTTGTAAAACCATTCTATTATTGGAATAACAATATATTCATAGAATATTTGATTGTGACCCGAGCGGACAACTATCCTGAGTAAGGTTTTTTTCTAGGGTTTGTCTTCAGCCACGCCAGACAATAGTCGAGATGGTATCTTCAACTTAGACCCTGGCCAACTCCTTCAGGTATCCTTTAACCCTGAGTCTTAGATGCTTGAAGGCCATAACTATATTTAAATTCAGAATCCAAAAAAATCATGAATTTAGAATGTTTGAAGTAATTCAAATACTTAATTGTAATTATAAGTTTTAAAGTAAATTTGATTACATATATTACACTTAATGTAGTTTTTATCCTATCGTGGGCCTCACAAAATATTTGACGAACGACATGAATGCCACGGCCTTTCTATTGGCCATGCCTGGCCTATATTATGGCTTGTTTCAAAACACTGGAAACAGTGTTCTAGAACTTTGCATGGGCGTAACGAAATTGCTAGATTAATTTACTGAGTTTTAAACTAAAAAAGGAAACGAATGTCATCTATACATGAAATAACAAAAACGATTGCATAGTCCTTGTACTCAGTGATTATAATATAGGCGATTTATCTGCCGGTAACTTCACAAATGTGGATCTTACCTGTAAATGTTCGCTTGTGCCAAGGTAATATATTTGTTTGAACAGACAGTTATTCAGTTGGTTTTAGGAGTGTCCACTGATTTTCGGGGAAGAGGGTGTCAAAGGTGTGAAAAGTAAACTAAATGTACCCTACATAACTATGCCTAAAATTATATTGATTCTACCAAAACTTTGAATTTGGAAGGGGAATCACCCTTCGGAATCACTTTGTCAATTCTTTTCAAGTTATTTCCTTGCAAATTCGGACTTGGTGATTTTTCTTTTACACAATTTAGTTAAGATAATGCTCCATTATACAGTGACTTTGACAATATTACTTTCATCTTTGCTAAAAATTTGCAAATGTGTAATACGATAACGCCATTGCTATATGCAACAGGTGGGTTGTCAGATTAAATACGATATTTCTACTAAAACGCCATTGCTATATGAAACAGGTGGGTTGTCAGATTAAATACGATATTTGTACTAATATTTCATTAGATCCGTAAATATTTTATACTTTTATTATCAAACTGAACTTTGAAGTAAGTAAATAATAAAAAAAAATCAGTTACGATGTTTCTAATTACAGAGCAGAAGCCTACTTTTGAAACCCCTCTCAAAATCCTATAGAGATCAAATGGCAGGTTTCCTAGGCCACCATTTGTTTAAAGCCAAGATGGTTGCTCCCACAATTAAAAGTAGCAACGTATTCTGTGTTTCAGCACGACCGAGCACCCGTTCATACTGTAGGGATTGTGGGGCAGTGGTTTGATGACAACAACGCCCCACTAATGCATTGACCGGTGGATTTGTATCCGATAGAATATCTCTGAAATTTTTGAATCGCCCATTTCGTGTTATACCACATCGATACCTCATCTCATTTCCGCCCTTCGCAAGGAATGAGGTGCCATTCCTCCGGAAACCTTCCACCTCCTGATTGAAAGTATGCCTGTGAGAGTGCAAGGTGTAATCAAGGCTCAGGTTATACAAACACAGGGCTGCCAGTGTTCCCGATGGAGGGCGGGCCACCAACCTTGTACTTCATTTTCAGGTGGATATCCGGATATTTTCGATCGCATAGTGTATATGGAATTGAAGCCACTTCGACTATTAAAAACATTATTGAGAAATATTGCGTGAGAATAAGTGTGTGTGTGTAGAAAGAGCTGTACCACGTATACAATCTAATCCCAAACAGAAAGAGGAGTGAGAAATACGAGTAAACGAAAGAAACGGAGTAATATATATGAGCCTCTCGCATTCCAGATTCTGTTATCTGTAGTGGACTAGTGGATAACACTACATGTTACTTTCGTTGCCCGCATGACGAAGATGGAGTTGTGTCATACCTTAATAAACAATCAGGAAGGCATCTAGTGGAGAAATCTAGAAACAACGAAGAAAGATGAAATTTGCAAGCCTGTGTTGAAACTACATATGATGTCGCCGTTACGGAAGTACGCCAGCGGAGCACATGGACTGAGCAATTATTGTCATATTAAAAGTTCTGTGTCTGCATAGAGAATAATATAAATAAAAACAGCTAACCTGGCTTTGTATCCTTACCTAATGTCGTGAATTCTGTAAACCGTTGAAAATGAATACAACGAAAACTATCTAACGTGACTTCGTAGCCGAACCCATTCCGTGTATTGTGCAATGTGCTTAAAATCCGCTTGACGCCCTGAAACCCTGGTTCCCGCTTTCAACTGTGGGTCCAAGCTAGTCATGCTTCCGACCACAAATCCACCGACTGGGGAAAGTGTTCTCAAAGAATTTCCGCCCAAATCGTCTTCCTCTGTTTTCTTTGTTATATCACAGGAAAACATACAGCTAGCGCGGTTTACACATCAGAATGTAGCAAATTTGAAATTCACGCCACTGGCGCTCGCAGAGTCGGAATTCAGTGTAACTGCACTGAGTGAGTCAAATATCATATGTTGTGCTACAAGTTAACGGCTTAACCTGTTCTGTAGGTTTTCTGAATACATTTCTATACGATTTGTAAAGACATTTTCTAACCACCCTATATATGACACTGTGCTATCTTGAAGGTACTGTACTGGAAATTAGTTATTCATTACAGCTTATAAGTAAATAAGTACTTCAATAAGGTACGATCTCAACTAAGGATGAAGCCAATTTTAATTGATTGCTTAACGACGAGCTTGATGTATAAAGTGTGGCTCTGGAGTAATGGAAGAGAATATCAAAACAAAGAAAAAGTTCGTTTAATGAAATTTCAAGGCACGCATGCGTAGTATTGGAGTTATAGGAGCTCAACCCCACCCAAACATGTTTTGAACTTTAATTTTTTATTTATTTCGTTCACTAACCGTTATCGGTTGAAAAAAAGTACTCTTTATTTCAACAAAGAGTTGATATTGTTTATAAGTTGTACAACACGGATTCAACAGTTATTTTCAACTACGGTAAGATATTTCGTTTCATGGAATTCTTTCTAATTTAATGGAATAAAATCTGTAATTAAAAGCTAATTGAATGCCAAAAACTATTATTCTGTGTCTTCCTGGCATATTGAATATACGCTGATTTCGATCAATATATTCCAACGAAAATTTGATTTCGTTGACACTACGTAAATGTGACGTGTTTTTAATTTGAAATGAGCTCTAAATTATCTTTCCAAGTTAACTGCATGAAAATTGTGCATAGAAGAGAATAGAATAAAATTAGCTATGTTCCCCAAGTTCTCATTTGCATGTTGTAAACAGGTTGAATTTAAAACTATATTTCAACAAACATTTATTTCGTTAATAGGGCGTTAATGTGAAATGTTTTCATCTTTTCTTTTCAATTACGACAAAGATTTCGCTTTATTTGCGTTTTTCTAAGGCGACATATTACATTTATTGATAAATACAAATTTAAGAGTGCAGAGATGATCAAAGTGTTAAAGAAGGGATAACTATTCTGTATTCTTATTCTTATATGGCGATAAAACAACAGGTTTGGATTTATGGCGACTGTGTTCAAGACTGTCTTTTATGTCTCTTTCGTAGCAAGAAGAACAGTAAAAGAGTAGTTACTCTCAAGGCGGCTCCGTGGATAAATGGTCAACATGTCGAGCTACCAACGATGAGTGTGAAAAGTTCCTGCTACGAATCCCATAGTAGACGGTTGGATAATTTTCTGTTGGAAAATTAATATATGTGACTAAATGTGTATACCAATAGACAGCAACCATGTATTGGCCAATTGAACCAGATTATTCATTATACCCTTCTTAATTTCATCCTGTTTCTTCTCAATCGCTATTCAACGTCGAATAAACCGTTGAACAAACGGATATTACGGTACATTTACAAGGTTCACACTCCAGTGGTCGCATGGTTTTCCGTTACACCGTTAGTCGCGTTATTGTGCTCCATCTAAATATTACGTATTTTGGTATCAATTTTAAAATTTAATATTAATTTTAGGTTAATTTGAATTAAAGAAAGGTTTTACACTGATTTACATATAAACCAAATATAATACTCAATAGAAAATTCTTAATATTACTGTATTTGTAAATTTTCAATTTCGAGTTAAACTAACTATAAAGTGAGTTACCACTAATAATAAAAGATCTTTCTTAAACTCAGAATTAGCTTCAAAGTAATGTGCAAATGAATATTGAATTTGAAATAAAAGAACCTTGCTTATGGCATTTTGCCCAAAATAGGACGAAAATAAAGAAAGAAAGTATTTTTCTCTTTATCCGCCGTTCAATTTTTCCTGAAAGTTTACACCACAATGTTAAATCACAATTAATTGCTGAAATTCATCGTATTTATACGTGTAATTCATTCTAATCACACTCGACACACTTCTTTGGCGATCGGGACACACCCATTTCTGGCACTTGTTGCATGTTTTGCTTCTTTTTCTACAACAGATGTAACGCCGACTAGTCTTTGACGGTGAAGGTTGTGGTGGATCTTCTTCTTCCAGTTGTAAAAGCAGTTTACATCTACACTTTATTCTTCTTGGTATCAGTAAAGGAAATGGTCGCATGGAGTACAATAGTGCTCCAATCGTGCAGTTTGCTAAACAATTATTCGTGAAAAAATAGGCAGTGAGTGTTGAAACTCCGTTCACTGGTTACACATAGAATGGGAAGAAGGTAGATGATCGCTCAAGGTCAAATATCTTACCAAAAGTTGTCTGCAATCAAAACAAAACCACCTTGGGCACTATGGTGCTCCACACGACCAGCTAAATTTACGTTTCGGTGCTAATCGTTTAATTCACGTATTGTCAAGGTATGTATGGGACAAGTTACGGCGGCGTTATCACAAATGACGTCATAACCCAAGACATAATGACGTAAACAGTGTCAGCTTAGCCAATCACAAATGAAGTAGTAACCAGAAGATACATTTAAGCTATGTTTATTATATTTGGCGATTGCAGCTTAGAGGAGATTTCTATTAAACCATTTAATTCTAGACAAACTTCTTACGTTGCGAAATTTCTGTATGCGTCACTTAATCAATCATAAACATTACTTAAATGGCAATACTTTGCTTATAATTTACAAATTCAACACCGATTATGCCATTATGCGTCAAGAGATGACGTTATTTGTGACGATGTCGATGTATCTTTGAGCACCTCCAGCTCTGAAACTACTCACTTAAAAAAAAAAAAAATCAACAAAGCAACGTTTTTCCTATCTGGTTTTCGCCATTAATTCATGAACACCCTGTTTATAACACATGATAAAACGAAATGTAATTTCACTGGAAGCGTTAGACTCTACATTATTAGTTTCTCATCTAACCTATCTTCTTAATGTAATTAACACGTTATCAGTTTTGTTTGTACAATAATGAAACTCAACGCTTATCTTTCCCCATTCAGGACAGTTTTTATAGTCTCTTCTGTGACTAATGGAATTGAAGAACGAAGTTAATGGCTTAAATGTAGGAAACCCATCTGCCGTTGCTTTCATTGCTAATAAAAATTTAAGTTTTCACTTCTATTAAATTCGTCTACGACATTTCCATATCAATATAGCAACAATGTATCTTCTGACGAAACCATTGTCTTAATGAGGCTACCTAAACCATATTCTCTCGTTCTGATTCGCGATTGGCCTTTATTAATATTTTTAGAAACATTTACACATTCTTTTGGTTGAATACATTTCAAGCAAAGATTCATTGAAAGAAAAATGTTGTTATATGACAGCAGTTACCAGGAAACGTAGTTCTTTGTATGAGACGGAATCGCATATTTTAATTCAAGTAATACTGAATCTTGTAGGCAAATTATATTCAGTTATCATATTGCTTTTATTGATAAATTTCCTACACTTCTTGTGCATCTCTTCATCACTCTTACTTTTTATAAACTTTTTGTATAGTACGGTCAAGTTTCACAAAATAATTTAACCTCAAGTTAACTTAATCCACGAGTTAATTTATGAGTCCCAGATAGAATATTTATAGAGAGCAATATCCATTCTCTCAATGACTTTCATGCCACCTGGCGTCAGTTCAGTTGAACTAGGAGTAAAATCATTGCAGCCATTATTTCTGTATTCTATTTAGAAACAAAAAATAGCACAGAATGCGAGCTGAGTATCTGATAACACGGATCATTGGGCGAACGTTGTAACAGCCCATTGATCCGTGAACATTGTTCCATATGGTAGTAGGATGTGTTATCGTTGCGCGGTTCTTTGGTTAATTATGTTATAATGTTATTTAAGCACTGCTGAATGCTATGGATTGTTATTGAATACAGGATAATTACTGTTAATTGTCATGAATCAAGTTGATGAAGTTTTGGTTTAATCTAGAACGTCGCAAGAATGTATAATGTAAAAGATTTACATTTAAGATTCTTTACGATACTGAGAAAGGGCAACTTGTCTGTAAAGAGTAGTTATTTAAATTTTGGAGTGACGTCATGAATAAAGAGTGGGTAACTTGATTGTAGTAAATTCGTAATGTTTGTTTACACATCCGAATATAGAGGACAGCAAAACTTTAATGAAAATCAGCGTAATATAAAGTACGTTGCTATATTAGAGAAACGAAGAAAAAGGAATTACGGAAATATTAGAATTAATTAAATACGAAAATATGCTTGAAGCTAGCAATTGTTTAAGATTTTATTTTATTTATTTATTTTATTTATTCACTCACATTGGGCTCCAACGAGCAAAAGCTCACATCAAGGAGCAGTACCTATATACATGTTACAAGAACGCACAATTCTAAGTCTGCTGTTTGAGAAAAAAAAATGACATAATACATTCTTCAGTTATGCTAATAAACAATGTAAAGTACAGTGTTTGCTTGGAAATATAGTTACTGAGCAGAAGAAAGAAACAAAAGAGACACTCCATTTTAAGATATACTAATTCTGAGTAGCAGTAAGATATCAGAAAATGGGTAAGTTACAAGATACAACTGATGCTGTATCTAAATGTGTTAAAATATGTATATCGTCGCTTAAGAAACAACACCGCCTAAGCAACATTTTGCAAAACTTCTGTATTTTTTGTTTTTTTTGTTTCTCCATGCATTTAACACGTTCTCACGACGTATTTTGACAAAAATCCAACAGAATGCGCTGCTATCACCCTGTTTCTAACACCGGGTATCTCCTCTACTAAAACAACACCGCCTTTATCCTTCAGTTTTTGTGTCTACTTAAAACTTGTGCTTTTTGGTACATATAGTCCAGGAGCAAGTGTCAATATTTCCTAGTTCGTGGGATTTTTGAGTGAAGGGATGTTGCGGGTACGGGGAATACCTTCATTAGAAGGTACCTAATCATATGGTACCAGGTGGCAAGCCGAAAACCGTGGCAGGGGACCGGGAGGGGGGAACAAAATGATCGCCCGTGAAATTCGTATCTCTGCCTTTAAAGTGCTATAACTTCTACAAATTTTAAATTAAGTACTTCGTGGTTGTGCACATATTTAAATAACACATTAGAAATTCCATTTTAGGCCAATTTGTTGCCATAGCGACGTCATATTTTAAATATGGCGTCCTTAAATCCTAAAATTAATTATTCTCGATCCTTTTCTTTATATTCAAAGGGAAATAACTTTTAAACTGCTATATGTAGGCGAAAGTACCCTGAAATAAACGTTCTTGGACAATTCAAATCCTTTAGAATGAGAATGATAGGTGAAGTACTTTATGGTTTTTAATACAGGGGCAGAAAGATTGGAGCAAGACGCTGTGAAAGGTGGAAATTCAATATCACAAGCTTAACCTTACTGATTTTTTATAATGACTCAGAGCGTCCCTTTTAGGATTGGGTGTGTAAAAGGTAAATCAGAATTGGGCTATCATCATTGTCATCTTTGCTTTATTTGTTTTTAAACTATGCTTTTCTTGAGGGGACAGGAAAGAAGGGTGGAACGAAAGCACAACACAAACATAAACTGCACAAAAAACACAACATAAACAAGTAACCTTGGCTTTACATATACCTATTCTATCCTACATGATGCTCTGTGATACAATTAATTTAGAAATATATCCTCGAGTTACACATTTTTGGATTTAAAAGAGTTACCACATAAAGAAAAAAAAAATTCTTGTGAGATTTTTTATTTAACGAATCTGTCAATACTATTGTTTATATTCCTTGGTGTTTGATTTCTTTTTTATTTACTTTTATTTCTTTATGAAGCCGTTGTCTATCCGACCCAGTCGGTCACTATAAAAAAACACTCAGTTCGTTAGTGGGTCTTTACTAGTTGGTTTCTCACCTGAGCATTCCTTACATTCCATTTCAAAGGTTTCTCCCCTACGATACGCTTTTGGCAAACGTCAAGAGAGTTCATTGGCATTGGTAGTTGTTGTCTAGGGGTGGGGTAGACTGAGTTATGGTGGGGTAACACCTTGCTTGCATTACCAACGTACTCCAGTACACTGTTGTTTTCCTTCGGAGAACAAGTTTCCTGTTGCGGCCAGTGCCCCTTGGCCCCTTCAGTAGCGCCACTGCTCACTCCCGGTGGTACCGGTTATGTATCGTACATGCGTGGTTTACCGTTTCTCGTCTTCTGCATCTCTTTTCCGCATGTCAGTCTGTCCACATCAGTACTCCCCGCGTCCCTTCCGCCCTGCTTCTGCCACCATTGTGTCATTCAGCCATTACTTTCTCTAAAATGTTTGGGCCCGCTTGCTGTTCCACCTTTCCTTTGTCCGCAATGAGGTGTCACATGTCGTTTTGCCGCCATTTACGACAGCTTGTAACTAGGAAATGACGCCGAATTTAACTAACTGCCAGATAAACGTTTTGTTTGTTTTCATATGTAGATTCTTCTCCCAAGCGTTGTAAACGGCATTTTGCACCACCCTGTATATAAAACAAAGGTACATTTACACTGTGTGAACTATGGTACTATGATTTATAATATTTTGCTATGACACCATCTTAAGACAGTAAATAAATACTATATACTTCAGAAAATATTTTGAGTTTTCTTTTTTCGCTCTGAGTGTTCTGGTTCGACTTCAAAAACTCAAAACATGACACTCCGCATTGAACATATGATACCGATACGTACATATCACATACACATATATATATACCATTTCTCTCTCTCTCCCAAACACACACACACATATACATACATATAATACACAGCCATATTAAATCCACTACTGGATGAGGCCTCTCCCGTGGGGAGGAGGTGGTCTACTGCTCCCACGCTGACCAGACGTGTTGGGAGAAGAGAGCCGAAGCTCTCAACTATGATCGCTGCCTCTTTATTCAGGTAGCTCCCCAATTGGCCTCACGACGCTGGGTGGACGCCGCACAGGTAACACCATCTGGAGTACTGCAACGGTCATGCGTCCAAGCACTGACCAGACCCAGAGCTGCTTGACTTCGGTGATCTTACGGGAACCGGTAGACCAGCTCGGCTAGGGCGTTGACTATATATATATATGGGATGTCTGGATATTGAATCAATAATACGACATAATATCAAAGAATTACATTAGAACGATATCTTCCATATACACAAGTTTAACTTTATATATGTATTCGGCTATACCATCTATTTCATGATTTGGAATTAAATCTCGGGCCTGTACCAAAATTAAGGTACAATGCTATTTTATACATTAGCCGCTATCTTCGGTCAGATCCTTTTTTGCCCCCAAACAATATATTCGACACTCATTACAAGAAACATAACAATTATTGCGGAATAGAATACATTCTGGCCAACCAAGGAAACTAACTGTCCACAATGAAACCTAATTCTTCATTATGTGAACAAAACTCATAGAATTATTACTAAAAAATTCGCTTCGTCACTCGCTCAGGAAATACAAGTTAATGTTACAACAGGGTATGAATATTGTCCACTCCATTAGTAAACAACACTAAAGCATGACAGACCCTCCAGCATTTTTAAAAATTGAAGCAATATTTTGCCTTCTGAAAGCTTCATTCTCCTTTCACCACACGTCCAGATATACATCACTGCAGTACAAGTTGTGTGTGTGCAATAAAGTTGGTCCTTCGCTGCCGCCGTTCCATGTAACTTTTGTGCAACGCATTGGTCTGTTCTTTTCACAATCTGCTTTTGAAAGTACTGTTTCTGACAGACAGATGGAGTGCGCCATGATAATGGTGCACTATTATGTGACAACGTCAATAAAACATATTATATGAGGTCACCAGTGATTACATTCACCATCAAATTTTACGGAACGTTTTAAGCACTGTTCATAAACAGAGATTATTAAAGGTTTAGGGTCAATGTTAATGATTTTCAATGTGTGAAGAAACGGTGTATTGATTTAAATAACCAACGTATTTTATCATAGCGGTCGGGCAGAAGAAAACAAACTTTTCTTTTGGAAAATGTAATTTGCAAACCGTACGAAAAGAATACTTAAATATTTAACTATATCATTATCAATAGAGCCGAAAAACACTCTGCCTGAAATGTCAATGGCGCGCAGGGCCACTTTTGCCATGGGCCCACAGGAGATACCAAGGCTGGACTTAAAGCACTCTGATTAGTTGCTTGGTATATACACATTATAGTCAAGTAGATTTATACCTCCCCCCTAATACGTTTCGGAAACGCATTTGCTCATATTTAGGGAAGCTTCTTAGATTAATTTATTTTGTCTCCATATACATATGTGTGTGGGGAGGGTGTGTGTGTGTGTGTGTGTCCAGCAACAGCGACTTATGGATAATTATGGGAGAAGAAAGTGAAGCCAAATGTCGTTAAATGGAATGAAATATCGGTCTTGAAATTTTACGTTGACCATTAGAAAGAAAAAAAACGTCTAGAATTAAATAAATAAACGTACTATGATCGATAAAATTAGCATGTATCCTAAAGGAGACTTTGAGCTCAGCAAGCAGTTGTGTGCATCTTTATAAATGCACACTGATGGCGCCTTTGAAAATCAGCGGCAGGGCTCCTTTCAAGAGATTATAAACGGTTAAACACTGCCCAACGTTTGCTGTTGCTTGCTGCTGGATTTCAATGGAGTCAGCTTTCTGCTGGAATTCGAAGACACTGGCAGAGTACTTTCGTTAACATGCATACAAATAATAAAATCTAATACAAGTTTATGCGTATTGGTTTTCAGCAAATACAAAACACTGAATGAAACAGAGAAGAATGTAGAAGCGATTCAAATAGGACATAAAAAACTAATATTTAAAAAAAAATATACATTAGAATTAAAAGTAATCAAATTAGGTGATAATGATAAAGAAATCATTTTGCATAAATAATATATACTAATTAAATACTCCTTATTGAAACACATTGGAAGGAGTTTTCTATTCAAATAATATTGAAGAATAGAAAGGTCCTCCCGCTTTCAAACACAAAGCAACGATTTACGCTTGCTAAAGCAGCCTGTTCGCTGGAATTTAGCATACCAATTTCGAATCGAACTGAGTTACGAGTTACGAGTTACGAGTTTAAGAATGACTTTTTAATGTGCGAAGTGTCGAGCTAGAAGCTCATGACTTCCATATGATTATTAATGGCGGGATGTGAGATATAATAAATGAGTTGATTAGGGAGCAACTGTCGCATCCCTAAGTCAATGAATGTAATGCATGATTGACGAGGCAAGGAGGAAGGAAAGCAATTGCATAAGCGAGGCAACGATGTTAAGTTAAGTCAGTGAGGCTGAGTTGGATTAAAGTTCCTTCCATAAAAAGTAATGATCATGATTTGAAATTGGAGTGATTAATCATAAGTTTCAGACAGGTGGTCTGTGGTGTAAGTAGAGTGGTTATCTGGGATGGGGCATGCGGTGAGTATGACGGATTGGTTGGGCAGTGCCCAAGGTGTTTAAGGTAGGATAAGGTGAATTGTTGACGCGATTCCAGAAGGAACGGCATTGGGAATCAATGACATCTTTGAGCATCGGAAGAGACAAATCTTCATGGAGTTGTGCAATACGTGTGTCTCTACTATGTCCTGTGATAATCCTAGCTGCTCGGTTTTGGACACGTTGAAGCGGCAGGTGATGAGTTTGTGCTGCATGTTGCCATGCAGGGGCAGCATATGTCAAAAGAGAACGAATCATCATGACGTAGGTGTTGAGTCTGGCTTCAATTGTTAGTTCACGACTGCGAAGTATTGGATATAAGGCAAGAAGACGATTTAGAGCTCGACTGGCGATAGTTTTGAGATGTTGACCAAATAACAGAGTTCTATCCAAATCAATTCCGAGGTAGCGTGCATGTTGACTATATGGGAGTTGCGTTCCAAAAAGCGTGAGTGGCTGTAGAAGTCCTGTGTATCGTTTAGAGAAATGTACAACGGTGGTTTTATCAGCATTGAGCTTCATTCGCCATTTTGTGCACCAATCTTCGATGGAATTTAGATGTCTTTGAGCATATAAGTGGGAGTAACGGAGATTTCGAGAAGAAGCGAAAATAGCTGTGTCATCAGCGAAGGTAGCTAATTTAGTGTGAACATGGGTTGGAATATCGGAAGTGTATAGATTGAATAATAACGGTGCAAGAACAGATCCTTGAGGTACTCCAGCAGTGATAGGATGAGTTACAGAGTCGTAGCCATGAAAGCTAACATAAAAGCTGCGGTTATGTAAGTACGATTGTAGGATGCGAAGATGTTGATCATGGAAGCCCAATTTGCTGAGTTTGTATAAGAGTCCTCGATGCCAAACACGATCAAAGGCCTTAGAGGTATCCAGGAAGATTCCGATGGTGTGTCCTTTGTTGTTAAATTGTAATGTAATTTCCTCAACCACTCGGACAAGTTGTGCAGTAGTATCATGTGCTGAACGGAAGCCAAATTGATGGTCAGGTATTAAATTTTGAGCTTGTACATATTTAGTAAGACGGGCATGTAAGAGTCTTTCAAAGACCTTGCTCAAATTGGAAAGTAGACTGATTGGCCTAAAATTTTGCGGATAGAGTAAGTCCTTACCGGCTTTTGGTATTGTCACAACTTTGGCAGTCTTCCACTGAGGGGGAAAGTAACTGTATTGCAGAATGGCGTTGAATAGCCTGGTAATGAGAACAATCATCTTGCGAGGTAGACGTTTTAGAGCAGTGGGAGATATGTGATCAGGTCCTGAAGCACGTCGAGCATGTAATTTCTTGATAACTTTTTGGACTTCACGAGGAGTGACAAGAGTTGACGGATCAAAAGGGTGATCAAAGGATTTGGAGCGCAGATAACGATGAACTGTGGTGATTGTGTCTTCATCATACGGTTCAGCATTTAGCATAAACTGAGTTTCCAAGTGATCTGCCAGTGCTTCAGCTTTATCATTTGCAGTATAAACGAGTCCTTGGGAGCTGTGCAAAGGTCTGTTGATTGTCTTGGGAGTGGATTTGGTAAAAGATTTGACTAAAGTCCAGAATTCGTGATTAGGTTCAGTGAGCTGTTGTAGTTTAGATGACCAAGTATTAATTGCAATCCGCTGAAGGCGTTGTTTCACTCGACGTGTGAGTTGATTCCAAAGCGTTTTATATAGAGGTTGTCTGGTGGTCTGCCATTTTTTACGTAGCCAACGTTTGAGTGCGATGAGTGCTTGAGTTCTTAATTGTTCTGGAGAGGTGTTGAAAGTAGAAAGAGGTTGACGAGTGGATGTGGTAGTAAGACGTAAGGCAGATTTTATATTAGACGTTATGGTGTCAACAGCTGCATGAATGTCTTCAGGAGAATTGAGTGGAAGCTGGGGATCGGTAGTTCTAGTGATGAGTTGGCAGTAGCGGTCCCAATCAGTAGTGTAAATTGTTGGTAATTGACAGTTTTCAACAGAGTGAAGCTGATGAATATCCATGATAACAGGGATGTGATCGGAGTCTAAAGCTGATATGGCATGGGGCCCATCAATAATGGCTATTCCTTTTAGTAAAGCCATATCCAGAATATCAGGTCTACCTCCATTTTTTGGGAAATGTGTAGGTTCTGTTGGTGCAATAGGCATAAAATCAAGACGTGGTAAAGCATTGTAGAGAACAAGACCAGCAGGATTGGAGTTGCGAGAGTTCCAAAGTGAATGTTTGGAATTTAAATCGCCGGCTATTAAGACTCTGGATCCTAAAGCGCTTAAATGACGAATGTCATCAATGTTGAGTGGAGTTTTAGGTACTTTATAGGCTGCAATGATATTGATATCTGAGTCTTGAGTGTGTAATTTGATTCCAGTGGCTTCAATGGATTGTAAGTTTGGAAGAGTGAGATGATCAGCGGAAAGATAATTTTTAAAAATGATGGCAGTTCCTCCTTTTAGTCCTAAACGATCATTACGAAAAATGTTATAGTTGCGGAATTTCAGTTTATGGTATGGTTGAAGATGACTTTCATTGAGAAGGAAGATGTCTATGTTGAATTCATTTAAAAAATATTGCAGAAGTTGACGTTGAGAAAGTACTCCATCAGCATTGAAAAAAGCAATTCGTAAATGACGTGCGGTTTTTAATTTATTCGGAGCCATCATCAACAATGGAGACGATGATTTGTACAACAGTTGAGAGTGTAGTTAATAGTCCAGCATCCTGTGGTATCTTAGTTAAACCTTGTTGTACACGTGTAAGAATCTTCATAATATTTAATCCTTTAAAAAGTCTTTTGAAAAGATCCCATATAGTCTGGAGAGTAGTTCCAAGTTCCGCAAAACTGGAAAAGGACAGACCAGAAGATTCAGAATCGTCAATTGAAGCAGTGGTGTGTTGAGCCGAATTTGTTTCTTTGGCTGATTTCTGCGAGGATTTCTTGTTGGCTGAATCTTGTACTTTATGTGCAAAGGAATTGTTTTTGTGAGTCGGAGCAGGAGTTTTGGTAGTGTTAGAGTCTCTAGATTGAGTTTTAGTGGAGTTTGCAATGGAAGTTTTAATGTTTTTTGTATCAGAAGTTGTTTGATTACTTTGGGAACGACGTTGTGCTAAAGCTTTTTTGAAGACTTGACAGCCACGATAGTTAGCTGGATGGTCTTTACCACAATTGGAACAATGTGCCGGAGTATCAGGTTGTTTAGTGCATTCGCTGGTGACGTGGCCTTGTCCACACTTAACACAGACTGGATCACAATAGCACGTTTTCCTAGAGTGACCTAAGCGCTGACATTGGAAGCACTGTAAGATTTCAGGTGGTCTATACTGTTCGACTTGAACTCGGTAGCTCAACAAGTGACGAAGTTCATAGATCGCTTTATTGTCAGTACTTTTGGGTAGGGAGACTAAAAATAAAGGATAAGGAATACGTTCCTGAGTATCTTTATTTTTGCCAAACATTTGCGTTACTTCATTTGCATTGTAGCCTTGTTCATGTAGATCATCCAGGATATCCTGTACAGGTGTATCGATCGGCAATTTTCTGAGAACGACTTTGTATGGTCGCTCTTGTTTTGTGAGCTCAGTTGAGTGTTGAAGTTTTTGCTGCTGGCAGTAGGTCAGAATTTTATCAAAATCAGTTTTCTGCTTAAATTGGAATCTGATATAATCCTTAGTATGTGTGATGTGAGGTTTATCTTGGCAGACAGCGGTTAACGTTTTAGTGAATTGAAATTTGTTAGTAATGCCATATACGTAAAGAGGTGACGGCTTGATGAAATGCACTATAGGATTTTGTGTAGGGTTTTCTTCAGTATTGTTCAAGGGTTGATAACGATTTTGTGTAGGTGTTTGACCCTTAGCAGACTGTACTTTGCGCACTTTGGCAGTATGTCTTGGTTTTGTCCAGCCTTCTACTTCCATTTCTGCTTCGGAATCACTGGATGAAATAGCATTTGGATTGACAGTTTGTTTCTTAGAATTGCTGTTAGCACTGTGAATATCAGGAAATTGATCAGTGGAGTCAATATCAAAAGATCCTTGCATAAGCTCTTCTTCCTGTTCATCAGCAGAAATTCCTTCTTGCTCACGAGTATTGACGATGGGAAGGGTAGGATCATGATCTTTCTTAATTTTTCTAACAAGGTTGGTGTTAGGGATTACATGATATTCAGGATTTTGGACACGGAAGTTGTATGTACCTGTCTGAAAAATGGGTCGGGCTGCAAGAGAAGCAACGCTTCTTCTACGACTTTTGTCAGGATTACCACTGACTTCAGCATGTGGCTGATTGCTATGCATTGCAATAGCATTTGGGTTAATAGTAGCGTCACTAGCTACACCAGTGGGAGGGATGAGGGGGGGTCCAGGGGGGTCCGACATGGCCGAGTCAGTGACAAGGCATATGCCAGATAAGCCCGGTGGCCCTAAAAACGACCTTGGATTTCGGTCCCAAGAAAGCCTTAAAAAAGACTTTGAGATCGATAAGTGCCTCAAATGGAAGGTTTACACTTTATTTACTGTAGCTTTGCTTTAATTTGGTGAACTTGCTGTCAGTTTTTATGAACACATCTGCTGCAACAAGTAGCACTAGCTCCGCTCTCTTCGGAACCTATTACTCGAATGAATCGAACTGTCTGCTGGTGTTTCTTTATGAAATAACGCAAGAAACTGGTGTTGCATGGTCAACATTTACCTACTCACGTAAAATTCAAAGGCGCCAAATACTTTTTAACGCCAATCACAGTCATTTTACAACCCGTCGTTTGTCTGCCACCTGGAGGTAGGATTATAAACTATTGGCTAGCTCTACTTAAACTTGAAGATGTGTTCGAAGATATTTCTCTCACAAATCGATCGTAGGTTATGTACTCCTCGTGGAATGTGTTGTTATCCAAATCATTTCGAAGTCTTGTTTTTTATTAGATGAGCAAAACATGTCATCCGTTTTCTTAAGATGGTGCTACTAGGTACATCCAAAGTTTTCACCT
>JAGDQP010016192.1:22246-41052 GCA_022664845.1 Lepisma saccharinum | reverse complement strand
AGAAAGAAAGAAAGAAAGAAAGAAAGAAAGAAAGAAAGAAAGAAAGAAAGAATGAAAGAGAGAGAGAGAGAGAAAAGAGAATTATAAATTATTGTCGACTAATTTTTTGTGGTGACTTGAGTGGATTTTGTGTGACTGCATTTTCTTTCTTTGAACAGAAATGGGGCAGTAATCCAACGAGGGATTTTATTGACGACATTAGCTGCTGTCTAACACAACACAAAGTCGACATTGAAAAATCTATAGCCTGAGTTCCAGACATACTCTCACGGTTGGAATGGAGTTGTTGTAGGCGTGCATGGAATGGAAAATGAACCGCTTTCAAAAGGCTGACATGAATCGCCGGTGATTATCGAATGCCCGACTACAGAATAGGTGGAACTCTGACGTAGTTTGGAAACGTCTCTGCTGTCCTTTATACAGTAAGAAGAGATGTATGGGAATAATACATGTTTTGTTCCTCTCTCTCTCTCTCTCTCTCACACACACACAGACACAAACTCACTCACCCCCTCCCACACACAGACAAAGAGAGAAACTCCATGTCCGGATTGCATCTTTCATGAATGGTCTACTATAGTCGCTGTAACGAACCAACCGACAACACCGATAGCAGACGCGAACTCCGCTGTTATTGCTTGTTGGTTACGTAATCCAATAGAAAATCTCCGCACTGTTGCCACATCAAGTAAATGAAAGCTTGCATCTGTAGAAATTTATTTACTGTTTAATTGCTTCATGTAGCAAAACACAATTTTTGATCGTGCATTGTTACTGATTATAAATAAAGAAAAGGAGATAACAATAACTGTTACTGAGCAGGTGTTGTGTTTGAGACCAAATCTTGCAACAGCGTGGACAACTTTCTTTAAGACCACGTGACTTGTACGTGGAGTAAGTCCGAGAACAGTACCGCGGAATCTATACTCGATCATCCTATGTTAAGTGTTGATCTAGACGCAATAAACAAGAGCTAATCGATTTAAAATTTGAAAATGATTTTTTTTTTCATTTCTTCAAATAAATCAACTTTCGATTCCTCTTTGTAACTAGTTTTCATTTATAATTTGTCTTTGAACCGTTCTTATACTGTTGACCTAAGTAGTCGTGTGGTCTGAAGCGTTAGGCCAGCATATCCAAGGTTACGAGTTTGAATCCCGCTTGGGGCATGAATGTTTTTGGTTTTTAACAAGCATTACACTTACAATTAAGAAGGGCGAAAGTCAAGAATACTAAAATTGTCCATACAAAATCAAGTCTATTAAAATCCTTTATTTCCTGTACTTTTATTTTAACACAAATTAAAATGTAGCAATAAACATTTCTGGTAGAAAAGTTTGGCGTAAGGTAATAGAATGAAGATCGACTAGATCAGGGGTCTCCAATCTTATCTTGTCAGCGGGTCAAATTGGATAAGAAGGAAATGGGCTAGAACCACATTATAAAGGATCAATTCAAAAGTAATAATTTTCATATAGCAATAATTTTGGAATTTGCATTAATAAAAATAAATTGAATTGCCTCCTTCCATCCGACTTTCCAATCTGGATAGAATATAATCTTCGTTTTAAATGTTCAAAAAATAAAATGTCGAAGTGCAAACACTAAGTATTTGTACATTATACAAAAGTGTTAAATCTACAAAAAATTATCTACCTGTAATAAATGAGATAACGACTACTATTCGCTACAAGAACTATGTGAAATATAAGATACTTAACGAATACTAAGGATGCATGTTGACAAATTAAGAAGATCTTACTAAAAACAGAAACTTTTTAACCCAAAAGAATAAAACATCAAGTAAGTTCCATCTACAAACTTTCCTTGACCCACATATTTACATGTATCCATCTAAGCTTCATCAGAAGCCAAGTTGATTTTTTAATTGTTTACCGGGGGCAGATGTAAACTCATATATCAATTTCCTTTGGCAAAAATATGATATGTAACAGTATTGAATTGTAATGTGTGTTGTCTTATCCAGCAATTTACTTACCATTTTAAGACATCACCAAAAATTCTTGTTATCAAGAATATGGACGTAGGGGATAACAGAATTTTAATATGAAGCATATTGTCTATTAGCAATAACCTCATCATATATTCCTTGGGATAATTGATCATTTATTAACCAATTACCTGGTATGAAAGTCTCCTTAAGTAGGCCTCTCGTAACACCTAAAGAAAATACTCAACCTCGAGGTTACAAATAAAGGGTGTTCCTGAAGTTTAAATTCAAAGGAAAACATTTGAAATATTTTGAAAATTTAAATAAAGCTTTTATTTCTTAAATTTCTTTCTTTTCGTGAATATTAGAAAATCATAAAATATGACACTTACGTTCCTGGGTAATATTTATAACCCAAGGAGAAAAACAATTATGAAGGAACAATTCATTCATTAACAAAATAACCTGTTAATATATTCACCTCTTTTCTGAAGAAAGAAGAGTATTTGATTATACAAACAAGGAAAATTTAACTAACCAAAACAAGCAATTTTCTATAATCAAAACAAAGAAATAACTTAAAAATACATACCTTGTCATTAGACAAAATTTTCGAGACTTTCCTTTTCGTTTGCTTATCCTTCATTTAATCAGTAAACCATCATTACTCATTCTAATAAAATTTTATTACACAAAATTTTATTCCTTCCAGAATTTAAAGGATACGACCTCTTTCTCAAAGGATACTGCAGGTTTTCACTAAATAGGTTGGTATTTTAGTATTTCAAAAAGGACAATGAGTCACAGAAAATTCACTGTTATTTTTCCTGAACAATTTAACCTTAAGGATTTTCCCCTCACTATCCTCATTTCACTCTTTTCCAATTATTCTTGTTAACCAGGAATTACCGTTCCTCAAATTCATGAAAATGGATTCGTGTGTACATTCACAATAAAACGTTATTTCTCTCCATACACAAAATCTCCTATAGAAATCAGTAACGAGAAACAATTCACCACTTCCAGAAATTTAGGATTTCCTTCCCACATGCAAATTTCACAATCCCTGTATTCTTTAACTTTCGTTGGAAAACTTAACACAGAGTCCTCTCATACGAATAAAATCAAACAAACTGGCACATAAACCCAAGCATGGCTTGTGCCCCCTTCCACCTCCTGTCTCGATTTCAAGCACCAATCACAAGGTTACATTTAAACCAATTAGAACCTTTTCAAATCAGATCTTTAACAAAACTCTTCATGATATCGTAAGTTTTCGCACTGGATTTCTATAAGGAGTCATCCTATCAAGGATGTACATAGAAAGGTATTTTCCGGTAGCCATTTTTCTCCCAACATAATTTTGAATCTGAAAAATACACTACAAATATACCGACCCCTCATAATTTCATCAAGAAATTAACAAATCAAGATTTAAGGATTCAAAATTTTACAACATGATTAATCCATAATCAGGACCATCAGAAAATTCAAATAAATAGATAATACAAAAATCACAAAACAATATTCAGTCATACTACAAATAGAAGGTCTTCTCATTCATTCAAACAATCACATTGAATCACAAAATCAAAACTCAGAAATAACAAAACCATGGATTTTACTCTTTTAAGTTTAGGTTAACCCTTTCTTAAGATCGATCTTAATTATCATTTTGTTGTTCAAAATATTCTTTTAATAAGGAAACATGAGAACTAGATTTCTTTTTATTATCACAATCTTGTAATACAACTGTATTTGGTGTTAAAAAACTCAAAATTTCTTTGGGCCCCACATATTTTGGTTACAACGATTTATTAATCTTATCCTTTAATGATGATTTAATTTGAGATTTAACCAAAACTTTGTCACCTATTTTTGAACGAAACAGGATTTCTCCTTTTATTCATGATTTGTTCCCTTACTTTCCAGGTTTTTTCCATTTCACTAATTGCATTTTTCCACATTAGTTCATAATCTTTATCAGTAATATCAGTATCAGATATTTCCCACTTAACCATAAGCGGATCAATTGGAGATCTCCCCGTGTACAACTCAAAACTTGATTTTTTTAATGATATCTGATTACAGTTGTTGATTGAAAACACTATATCATCCAAACCGTCATACCATTTGTCTTGAGCTTCTCTAAAATAAGATCTAAGACAATTCTTGAGAGTTCCCACAAATTTCTCCGACATATTCGAAGAGGGATAATATGGCGACGTTGTAATATGTTTAATACCATTAGAAAATAAAAATTTTCTAAAACTTTTAGATTGAAAATATTGAGCTCTATCACTCACAATACTAAAAACATATCCCCATCTCGAAAACAAATGTTTGAGACATTTTATAATGGTTTTACTGTCAACCACTCTGAGAGGATAAGCATGCAGGAACCTAAAGGCTGTATCAACACAAATGAAAATTTGATTACATCCCCTTGAACGAGTTATAGGACCGATATTATCGATATACAATTTTCCATGAATAGTCTCTTCATATTTGCTTATTAACTGTCCCTGCTTTTTCTTAAAGTTCGGTTTGGAGACCTGGCAATCATGACAACTCTTGACATGAGATAAAACTTAATCACGGATACCTTCCCATATGAAATATCGCATAATCTTACTCAGAGTTTTATGGAAACCCACATGGCTTCCAACAATTTGACTACCGTGATACCATTGCATAATTACTTCTTTCAAAACATTCGGAACTAAAATTTTAAGAGGATTTCTCTTAGCTTTTGTTTTCCGATACAATATACCATTTTTAATCTTAAATTTTTGATTTTCCATGTTTGGTTCAGATACTATGGCTTCATAAATTAATTTAGTATCTTCTTCAGAGCTTTGATATTTCCCTATGTCCTTATACACAATAGGAATATCACTTAAATCAGTAATTTCTATTTTCTTGCAATATAAGTCATAGCTTATGGGTTCATCCATTAATTCAAATAGATTTTCATCATTCATCCTACTTATGAAATCTGAAGGAATATTTTTCGAAGTAGGGACATGTTCAATTGAAAACCCAAAATCTAAGATCCTATGTATGATATTAGCATATCTAGACATTTTCTTGGGGTTCCCCAGATTATACATTAAAGCAAGATTATCTGTTCGAATTGTAAACTCATTGAAAAGATACATGGAAAATTTCATAAGTCCATTATACAAAGCTAACAATTCAAGCTCAAAAATTGTTCGATTTTTATCAGCATCTTTAAGAGCTCTACTATAAAAACTTACTGGACGTAAAACACCATTCTCATCTTCCTGTTCTAGACAAGCAGCTAACGATTTTGTTGAGCTGTCTGTACTTAGATAAAATCTTTTCTTAAAGTTAGGCAATGCAATAATTGCATAATCCACAAAATCTTGTTTGATATTTTTAAAGGCTCCCTTTTGCAAAGGACCCCAGAAAAATTTCACTTTTGGAGATCGAAGTCTCGAAATTGGTTCAATTTTCTCCGAAAAATTTGGAATAGCTCTAGAAAAATATGTTAAAAATCCACATATTTTCAGAACTCCTCTCCTATTCTTTGGGGGTGGTAATTCAGTAATTACTTTTATCCTCTCCTCAGAAATACGCTTCATACCATTACCTACTATGAACCCGAGGAAGGGAATTTCTTTCTTAAAAAGAAAACATTTCCTAAGTGCAATAGTAGCACCATATTTCCTCAATCTTTCTAATACCTTTTCCAGTAGAATTTTATGTTCATCAATATTTTCACTTTTTAAAATCACGTCATCAGCTTAAAATTCTACTCCCTCGTTTCTTAAGTCACCAAGCATCATGTGAACAGCTCTAATTAAGGCTGACATACTCACACTTGCACCCATGGACAACTTAGTATAACAATAAGTTTTGTCATCTATAGCAAACCCTGTATATTTTACACAAGATGGATCTAAACTTAATTGGAAAAAACTTCTGCGGAGGTCAATTTTGCTAAAGATTTTCCCTGTAGACAACATACCAAGCGATTCCTCGATATTTGGTAATTCAACTGGGTCGAAATCTATCACTGAGGATAATTTCGCAAAATTTGTGATTAACCTTTTTGAACCATCTGCATTTGTTACTAAAAAGGATGGACTTCTCCAAGGAGTTTCCTTTTCAACAAGAACACCTTCTTTCACAAGTTCATTTACTATTTTTTTCATATCATCCTTTTGGATCCTATTTAATTTGTATTGCTTTTCACAAATAGGAGTTTCATCTTTAACTTTAAATTTATAACTAAACCCTTTTATTGTACCTACTTTATTATTCAATACGTCTTTAAATTAATTTGCAAGATTCTCAACAAAATGAGGGAGAGAAGGATCAAGTTCTACACATCGACTATCAATTCTCTTTACAAGTTCTTTGCGCTCTAATTCTAAATCAACCTCATTAGATTTTTGTTGTTTTATCTCTAAATCCACTCTTCCTTCTTCATTACAAAATAAATTAACAGAAGACGAGTTATTCCCTAACTCATATGTAAACAAATTACAATTGTTTCCATTTAAATTCAAATTACAGGTATTTTCTTCTTTGATGTCATTACAAAAATACCTTTAATGTTAATTTTGGAATTGCTTCTAGAAACATCCGGCATCTTATGTGCGGAATGGAATCCACTTCTTCCCGTGGAATCCGTTTCTCTTGACAACTCCATAATATTACTTGGATTGTATGAATCAACATTCACCTCCCCTCCATTTCCTCTGGTTACATCATTTTTGGAAATGGCATGCTTATACGAGTTACCCTCAAGCTTCTCCCTCCTATCAGTCGGTTTGGAACCATTAGAATAAGTGACATCGCTTTCAGGAACTTCCCCCTCACCATATACACCTCCCTTGTTTTTACTACTGTAAAACCAAAGAGAACCATTACGTAAATCAAAAGAATTATCTTCATCATCAATAATAATGTCTGGTTTAAAAGAATCATTCGCAAAATTTTGATTTCTTTTAAATTTTCCTTTTGAAAATGACCTCTTTTTACTTTTTCTCTTTTGAGGACCAAATTCCAACCTATTAAAAGTTTTACTAAAATCAGAATCTGTAGAATTTACTTTATTTTCTTTCAAAAGGGAAGCAAAAGGAATTTTACTTGAATTCAAGCAATTATTATCGTTAACTTTATTTCCTTTTTGAAAATTTTCATTATGAACTTCATTTGAACTACTTTTAAATTTGCTCAGATAAGCTTCAATATTACATAAGAAATTTTTTAATTCTGCTTCTAAGTTAGTCAATTTATCTTTATTTAATAAGGTATTATCCTTATCAACAGATTTATTTTCATAAATATTCATTCGTTCGCTTGCATTTATGTTACCTTCTCCACCTTCAACTCCAACGTTAACATTTTTCCTTACCACATCCTTTCCGTAACCCGCTCCTTTCCTGGATTTTGATTGTTCAACTTTTAATTCATTACCAATCTTTCCATCTGAGATTTCTTTTGCCTCCTCACACTTCCTCTCCTTCACTCTTTTCCTTTTAGGTCCTTTTCGGGTTTGACCTCCATTTGGAAAATGTGCTCTCAATGGGACTTCATCTTTTGGATCTCCTTCCATTTCCAAAATGAGTGGCAATTCTATTTTATATTTACCTATTCTAACTACTTTCTCACTCAAGGTAAAAGAAATATCCAAATAATTTATGATATCGAGTCCAAAAATTAAGTCATCAGAACTATTTTCTAATAAAAATAATTTCACTTTAATTACTTTAGTACAAATCGGAACATAAATGATCTTGTTTAAAATAACACTTCTGTTATCAATAGTAGTACCTTTACAAGTGACTTCTTCAATCAAAACATTAGGTAATTTATTTCTGACTTCATTGAAAAATTTCAAGTTACATATTGAAATACTAGACGCTGTATCCATTAAGCCAAAATTTTCTCTCTCAATAACCATTACAGGCATGAATATTGCTTTTATTTTCTTAAACTCTTTACCTGTTTTACCTTTCATGTGATTAAACTCAAATCCTTTCAACGTCACCTTTTCCGAAGAATTAATTTGTGGATTTGTTTTCTTTTCAGGACAATTTTTCATAAGATGTTTGGCTTTACAATGCCAACATTCCAATTTTTTCTTTCTAAATGGAATATCTCTCTTAACCTTCCGCTCCTTCTCCATCGAAAATTGATCCTTATATATTTGGAAACCATCATAATTATCAATTATTTGTTCTAAATGCTCTATAGAGTCTGGAAAGAAATTCAGAAACAAATCTTTGCTAATCTCAGGATTACATCCATTAATTATTAATGAAATCAAACCTGGTACACCTGTATTTGTTTGAAGTATAACAATTGCTTTAGTGACTCTTTTATAAAACATGCTCAAAGACTCGTCAGTTCTTTGAGAACCATAAACTTCAGAACAGAGCATCTACGAATCAAACGATTCCGCAAATTAGCAGTCAGTTACTCAACAGGTTCCGGATGTGACAATAATTTTTGTACAAGACTGTTTGGGTATTAATAACGTATATCAACAAGAAAAGCCAATAGTTTTAAATACAAACATTAATTCATGATACTCAGACTCAGATTAAACTATCGAAATGCGGTATATTCTATGATTTCTCGCGTAGTTCCTTTTTAATTACAAAGTATAATTATGGGTAGAGTAAGTTTAAACATTATGTTTAATGACTGGCAGAAGATCTTTACAAGGACTTGTAACAGCCTAATTGCTGTTCCATTTTTATATTTATTTTCTCCCCTTTTATTTTCTTAGTCTCCGTTTTGCTTCCTTTCTGTGTGTTCTCTTTAGCTCATTCTCTTTGGTTGGTTTTAGACTCTTTGAGCGTGTTTCATTTTGATTTTTCTTTGGATTTTTAATCGTTATCCATCCAGGTTTTCGTTAGTCACGCACAATGACTTGGATCTAACGCTTGTTTTTGATTGGACCCTAGTCAATGCTTCGTGACTTGTTTTTTGCTGATTGGTGTGAATCAGCCTTCTTCTCCGTTTGCTGGGAGAACTGCTCTCCCACGCCATGTTAGTTCAGTTCCAATTTTAAAGACGAGACGAATGGACGTATGGGCTTTCCGTCATCTGTACTTCCTAAGCCCGGTCTACGAGAGGTAGATATAAACACGAAATTTAGTAAATATTTTGATAATATTTCGAGTGATTTCGTCCGTTCCGGTAAATTATACTATTTGTATCAAGAAGAATTAGAACCGATATAAATGTTACCAGGACTTTTCAGCGACATTATTTCGGAATTTTCAACTCATTAAAATTTATTATTTTTGTTTTGAGATTATTTATCAAAATGTACAGTATGTTCTAAATTTCAGTATGGGGCAGCTATTAACCGAATTCTTACATTACAAGTACCGGATCGTTAGATTTCAATAATCATATGCCAATTTCTCGTCTCCAGTTTCCAAACCCATTCGAAATTACCGGTTAGCCATGTTTGACAGCTACCGCATATTCTCATTACTTAATCAAATTAGCAACATGTCTGTTCGACTATTTTTGCGTACCGTTTTGATGTTAACAGTAAATTTTATATTATTCGACATGGTTCGATAATCTTGGTTTCAACTCCAGCCACTATTCTCCGATGAAAAAGTCATATTTTATAATATTGTTTTGTATTTTCAAGATTTATTCAGAACGTCTTTTGTATAAGGTAGTAATCATCTGTAATGACGTCACACAATTATTAGATCGAAATTGATTCTTTCTGCACAATGTATTTTGGAAAAAAACTTCTTTCGTGTAAGTAATACTGTAACAAAACCTTTCTAAATTAAATAACAATGTTTTGGGCATAATTTGTGAAAAGATCAACAAAATTTATTAATTATTATATAAATTATGGACATTTGTATCCGTCAAGCTAACTTCGAATTCTGCTTAATTAATTCAATGTATACCAGCGATTGAAATTTGATTGTTCCTACAACTCAACAGTAATTCTGTTAAGATCCTTATGAAACTATCATATCAGAAAACGTGGATTATGTAAATTCAAAGCAATAAATTGAAATTCTGAAATTTGTATATTTCTTCGAAAATATCTTGTGTTTATGTTCAGTGAACGTAGTATAGAAACCTCTCAGTTAACCAGGTACGATCTACGGCATTAGTTGATAATCCTCTTACAGTGTTTAGTAATATTTATAATGTGCAGTGAGTTATTTAATGTTTGACTTGATATTCATTGGAATTTAACTACTAATCGTTACGTGAAGTTGACAGCAATTGATACTTATTATTTATGTGTTTCGGTAAACCTATCGTATTGAGTGATGTGATTTTAATTAGATTAGACCGGTTCATAAATCCGTAGACCAGTGGTAGGATTCTTTCGCCAGCTGAGAAGTGATAACTTGGGAAAGGAACTATATATTGAATTTCTGGTTATTTCTGCGTTGACATATGAAGTGACTCCAGCACTAATATTTGTGTGGATAAATATTATTTGCATTTGTGCGTTATGACACTACGTTTGGATTGAGTTGCGACCGTCATTCGTTTGTGTTCGTTCGTCTAGGAATTGCGATTCCAGACTTCAGGTGTGGGCCCTACTAAGGTAAAGGTAAGACATGGTCTTTTGCCACCCTGTAGACTTCGAAGTGAGTAAAGACACAGTATGAGTCACATATGAGTCGTTATGAGTATCATCGTTTGAGATTATTTCCCATGTAAAGATTTGCGTTTTTCTGTCTTAATCTGTCGCTAATCTGAACCAGCTGGTACTTCAGAATATGAACTGACGATCTAATTAAAAAATTGGAGGTGTCGCCTTACTGGTATTTCCTCCCTCGATCAAAATTAATTTTTTTACAGTGATCACAAGGATCTGGAATCCTCTTTCCCAGATATTATTAAATCTGGAAGGCATTTCTGCGCCGCTCGTCTGGGGTGTAGAAAATGTTTGGAGCTAGATGTTAAGTTAGATGCGTTGCGTGTGTACTCTAGGCTCCTGGCGACCCTATTTGTCTGTGTGATCCTTTTTTGGGATCATTAGGTTGGGGACCGTTTCAGACTGCACTAGATCAGACTGCGCGTTGGAACTGAATCTAAAAGAACTGAACCTGTTGGAGTGCAAGCGGTTGAACAAATCAATCATTCATGTGCTCAAGGTTATTCAACCGAAGAAAAGTCTGGTTTAGTAAATGATTATGATAAAGATATGTTAGTATTACAAGATGATCAAAAACAAATACTTTTATTTGTTTCTTCTTATTTGAAGACTTTTGATAAGGTTTTAAGTAAGCTAAATTATCTTGAAGGTATGCTAAATACGTCACGTGAAAATAATTCAAGTAATCTTAAAGAAAGGAAAAACGTAGTTGGACAAGTATTTACGCCATCATTATTTACAGATTTGACTACTACAGTAGAACCTTTAGAGCAATCACAAATTTTAGATACCGTAACAATGATAACACTAACAGTAAGCCAAGGTCACGTCGTTCATCTCATGATGAGAAACGCAGACGTCAGAAAAATCAGGCTGATTTTGAGAAAGCGAGTTTAGAATATGAAAAAGACATGGACATTCGTAGATGGGTCAACGATCAAGGATTTGCACACCGACTCACAAATCAGAATTTTGGAAAGCAAAAACTTAATTTAGCTTAATTTATCGATGAAGGTAAATGGGAAGAAGCTCGCAGCCTATTAACACATTTGCTGTTGATAGTATTGGTTCCGGAAATACGCTATTCTTCTAATTGGTCTAATAATAATTTATCGAATGATATAAATAACTTGTTTGGTGGATTTTTTATGCGAACAATGATACAAGCATTGAAACGTGATGAACTATTGGATTGGTACATAAGTTCTGTCGAGTTTTCATATTGATGGGAAATCAATATAAATTTTGAAACTACACAATTCTTGGAGTTCATACAAGTGAATGATTCTTTTTGATAATGTTTAGTTTCACGTGGTGCTATGGTAGTTACATAGTGTTTTATGGTGATGGTTCTTAAACTTCGTGTCTTTTCGTGTTTTAATGCATGCTACAAACAGGAATTCTAGAAAAGTGGTATGATATCTATCACATAATGTTTTCAGTGTTTCTGTTGTGCAATCATGTTTTTTCAAGAAGAGAGGGGCGAATATGCTGTAATGTGAGGCAACCTCTCGGTTACATGTTTCTATATTGAACTTGGTATTACAATCGATCTTTCCAGATTGTTCATTCTATTCACTTGTTTTACAAATACATAAAGTAAATAACGATTGTTTAAGCTGGAAATCGGAAAGTCTTATCTGCTATATAATACTTGTCCCAATATGTGATGTATTGATGCTGAATGGACACTAGTTGATGCGGGCACACCTATGGATGAAATAGTTATGGATTTAAGCAAGTACGTATACTTGTATGTACAATTGTATTAAGATAATGATTGCGTTAATAAAGAGATTCATTGCTAGAACTATACCTTCCTAAATTGATTAATACGCATTAGAATTTGCTCCGGCAAGATTCATGTTTTATGGTCCAAAATATATGGGATTCAATTGTAATCAATTGTAAAGATTACAATTGAATACAGAATCGTCTTTTATTATCGTTTAATTGCTGTACATTACGTTTACATCGGTCTGACTTTAATTTACTCTATCTGTGTAATATTCAAGGACGTAATCATATCTTGTTTTAGTTTATTTTCTTTTAGATCTAATGGAGAATATAATATTTCTAATTTTGATTTTTTGGGGGTCAGACAAAATAGCTACGCGGACCGCATCCAGGGGGTTGGAGATCCCTGATCTAGGTGATGACCTGCTGCTCGAAACAACTGAGAAATGGAGAAGAGTAAATTCAACGATTTGCAAACGACTGATGTGCAAGTGCAAATTATATCACTCTGCCTTTTCTTGTCCGTAGAAGATGTCAGTGACGCTAACAGACTTTAGTGCTACTCGGCTTGTCAGACTTCTCAAACTCAAAATCGGAACGCCTCGCACAACGAATGTCGATACGCAGATTACCAATGAAAATTTACAGTACGCTTGAGGTCACGGTGGCTCAATGATAAGCCGATCCAGGTGGTCGTGCTCGCTCGTGCGGTAGTCTGGCGAGCCAAGGATCGTGGGTTCGAATCCCATATCGGGCATAGATGCAATTTTAACTGTGCTGGCAGTAGTTAGTGATGCAAGAACAAGTACACACAAGTACATATACGTATAATAAAGTAAAAAAAAGTTGAATAAGTAATTACAAGAACCCGCTTAGAGTAAACACATTTTTAAAAAAATGGTAGAGCGCTCACCTCTGGCGCTTTGGTCCGGTCGCGGCGGTTCGATCCCTGCTCATGTCATGTGGGCTTTGCGGTGGCCAAACATCGTGTGCGTGGGTTTTCTCGGTGTTCTCCCGTTTCCTTCCACTTTCGTCATTCCTCCAATTCATCTCATCATCATTCATCCGGCCTGAGCCAAAGTTTTCTAAACGCCTTAAAAATTAAAGTCAAATTCAATACACTGCGCGTTTTTCAAAATTGTCATTCTAAACAATGAGACGTGTGAGTTACAATATAAGATTTAATGTTATGAAACTTAGACTCAAACAAAAGAGAACTCAAACAAACTTAGATTATAGAAATATCAGTATCCATAAAGACACAGTATTCCTATCTGTATGGACAGTATCCATTTTGATCTGTAACTAAAACATGTAGCTTGCGTTATAGACATACATTCCAATACTTTTCATCTTGCCGGGACAAAATACAAACTGGGCGGTACGCCGGGACATCTCGTCGAAACCGGAACATCTGCCAAGCCTATAAGTGTTAGCAACATGCAAACCATTCGAGGACGTGTGCGACTGGGTTAAAATATGGTTCCTCTGTCGGTAGCCCAGAAGCTTCTTCTAGGATGCGGTTGACCATCTATCTCCCAAAAGATTACTTTAGAGGTAATAAATGTTCATAGACTCATTTAGGCGTCCGACCAGTTTTTATTTGACTACTTTTCATATAATACAAAATAACACTTAGCATTACATTTATTTTACAAGAAACTTATTGTACGCTCAAGGCAAGTTATATTTGAATCGTAATGTATTTACCAATAACACAATAGTTTAACTCGCATCTCAAAGTATTTAAGAGTGAACATTTAGCGGAGATTTTGTTTCTTAGAAACGAAGGCAATTTTTTTTTAAACATAAAAGACGCTGTAAAAGTTGAAAAAGCTAAGAATAAGGATTTTCTGAAACACATAACACGAGCAATAAAACAAAAGAGGAAAAAAGTATTTTTAGAAAAGGCAATGGAAGGATATTAAAGAGATTTTGGTTGATTTATCGTTACCTAGCAACGAAAAGCACAGGACAGAAATGGCAGCTTCGTTCAACTTAAATCAATTACTTATTTGATATGTTTTCTTTTCCTTTGTGGAATCACATATAGAGACAGAGGTTACGTGAGAGGAATCCAGAGTTTTTATTGGGATGATTCGTGTGTCGGCTTGCCTACAGTACGTTTATTTAGATTTAATCAGAACCGGAAATGCAGCAGTCACAGAGCTTATCAGCATATTGAGTGTGCTGTGTTAGCGTAAATCGAGGATCGGAAAAGAAATATTATAGTAGATAAGCATTCGTTGCTTTTAATGTTCAGTTTTAGGTTCCTTCGTAAAGACGCTCTTGAGAAAAGAGCCTTATAATCCGTTTCAGTCCGTCCGTCCGTACCCAGAAATTAAATCTCAGGAACCACAAGGTGTAGAGAGTTAGTGGAGGTGTTGTTGGGAAGGTATTGCCTAGACTAGCTGAGGTCCACCGGAACTGTCTTGATTGGTACAGTGATTCAGTGTTGCCAATCATTTAAAAAATATTCAAAATGTTTCCATTCCGTTATACCTATCTGCACCAAACTTGGGGTAAACATTACTCGGCACAATAGAAAAAAATATTGTGGATGTCCACGATCCCAAACACCCACTTGGGAGTGTTGCTAACCCATTTACTATAAACTTCCTTTTTTTAATTGCTTCCATTACGTTAGACGTAGCGATACCAAATTTCACATAAACATTATCCGACACAATAGAAGCCTACTGTGGATCTCACGTACCCAAGTACCCCGTTGTCACTGTTACCAACCCATGTCCAGAAAATATATCTTATTAACCACAATGTGTACAGGCGTGGTTGTGATGTAGTTTGTCAGGTTTTTGCTTCGTTAGCTCAGAGTCTCCACCGGAATCTACATGATCACAAGCTGCAGTGGTCAGTGTTGCAAACAATTTTCAAAATTCATTTTTTTAAAATTTGTTTCCATAGAGTTAGACTTATCTGCACCAAACTTGACATGATATAAATATTATTCAACACAATAGAAAAGTACCCTAGGTTTCGTTGTCCCTAAGTACTCCAATTGTCAGTGTTGCCAACCTGTTTAATAAAATTGAGCGCTTGTGTGCCTGAAATGCTATCAATGGACCATAGCTTCCGCGAATGTTAATAGAATCTCAGCGCTAACTTGTTTAATAGTTTAAGGTCTCACAGACTGCTTTTTTTCGTTCAGTAAAGTGTTACATGGTCAGGCCAATGCCTTCCATTACCTTATTGCTAACATTCTAGACCATGGTTCGTTACTTCTTTATTTAATTAGTTCCACAATTGTCCTCATGCTGCTGAGTCAATATCGTTATTGAGAACTCCCTACCGGAAATTGAAATAGGGTTTACTCTCACTGAAACTGAATACGCTAACCACTTGGCCACACGAAAACTTATCTAACGAAAATTGTAATTTGTTAATAACAGACAAACCATTTGTTTGATGTATAGAAGATGCAAGGGATAAAAGAGTATGCATACAAGGGGTGATCCAAAAAGGATAAGATTTATGGCAATGTGCCGAAACGAATGTGGCGCCAACAAGCGGTAACCTTGAGCACAACAACATCCCCATCCCTATATCACCGTCAGCAGTCGAGCTACAACTTCGGAAATGAACACGTGCTGTGACAGTTTGGCAATTTTCCGACGGTGTGAGAATTGAAAAAAGTTGCAATAACAATCCTTGTCTGTGAAATTTTGTTTGAAATTCGGGAAAACTGCTACTGGAACATGGGAAATGCTTTAACAATTATTCGGGAATAACTGCATGAACCGAGCGCTGTATTTTAAGTGGTACTGTCGTTTCCAAAAGGAAAGAACGTCGACTGATGAAAATCCGTGAAATGGAAGACTTATCACGTCAACAGACAACAATCACATTTATGCAATTCGTGATTTTGTTCGTCAAAATCACTCGTTGATTATATCAGAGAGGTTGCTGAAGATGTGGGTATCAGTTTTAAATCGTGCGAAACAATTTTGACAGACAAACGCGACGCCCATCGCGTCACGACATTTGTGCTTCGTATGTTGACCGAAGGCTAGAAAGTTGTCCATGTGAATATCAGTCATCTTGGCGAAGAACTATGCGCCTCTTTACCCCATCTACCCTATTCTCTGAATTTCGCTCCAACGAACTTCTTTTCTCTGTACAAAATTGAAGTCTGCCTTTGAAAGGCTGCCCTTTCGACACATTTGATGAGATCAAGGAAAATCGACAAATGCGTTTCTCGCCGTTCCAAGAGAAGCGTTCCAAAGATTGAAAAAAAAAAGTTTAGGGCAGTGTGTTGCTAGTGAATGCAACTATTTGAAGGTAAAAAACTTGAATAAATTGGAAGTATGAAAACACAATGTTTATTACACCAGTCTGGTCATTTTCATCACCCCTTGTGTGTGTGACTCAATCTAACTTAACATAATAGGTACCGAGCGACCGTGGCTCAGTGGTAGAGCGTTGGTTTAGCATTCGAGAGGTCGTGGGTTCAATACCAGCGACCGACCTTACTGACTGAAGTTTTCCAGGGTTTTCCTGTCACTCCAGGCAAATGCTGGGATGACACCTTCAACTTAGGCCCTGGCCGGAACCTTTCCTCCTCCCCTATCCCGGCCTCAACCTTAGATGCCTGAAGATCACACATAATTTCAGAATTAACACAATAGGTTGTCATGTGATTCATTATTGTAACTAGGCCTATTTATACAACCAATGTTGGGAAAACATCGGAAAAATACAGATACAATATTTTTACTATTATTGAACATTGAGAAAATTGTAAAAAAAATGCTAGTTCCAACCTGTAGGCACCATTAGTGGCTAAAAGTATGTTTATTATACGTTTGATTTCTCTCACTTGGCATTGGATTAGAAATAAAATATTTGTGGCAACCTGTACAACTCAAGGTACGTACAACAGAATAATTGAGAGGTACAACTGGAGTGTTCCAGGTTGTACTTCACTATAGTGGATTCCTTCTTCACACTTCGTATCGAAAAAATTGCGACTCTGAAAGACGTGCAGCTAGGCCTCCTTATCGTAAAATCGTGTCTGGTAAAAAGATCCCTCTTTGTCCTTTCTTATGTCTCTCCCAAACATGAAAAATCAACAAATAATGTTCTCACAGTTTGTCTAAATATACATGAATTCTCATAGATTGAATGAATGAAAAATCGGATGAAACTGCATTCTAGATGGCGCAGGGAAAAATTTAAACACAAACAGGAACTGTGAATGACGGATTTAAAAAAAATAGTTTATTTGTTCATTATTGAAATCTGTTTATTGTTGTTGTAAATATCCAAACCTATAACAATGAACCTATAACGTTTGTTGAAATTATTGGGATTTTAAGTTTTGTGGTAAAAATAGGATACAGTTGTTGGAAGTATAATAATCTTTCAACAAAGTAAAGAAGAAGAAAATTCAGCACAGATTGAGCTTTTGAATTGGTTATGAGCTTTCTTATCTCAGAGTTTGAACTCTCTCGGCTTGAATTTGTAGGAGCAGCATTGAAATTTCGTACAACGATAAAAATACATTAGAGACATTCAGAGGTAGTGTTGCCATCCAGCTTTAGATACATTGTTTTACATTAACCTTAAATGAAACGCTCTGAACTAATCACAGCTTACCATCCTATTTGACCTTTTCCACATCAACTAAAATGTATTTCGCTGCGATTCAATTATCGATGTTTACGACTGTTACTGGGAAGAGTAGGTTACGTGCGGTCATTTTCGTTAACTTTCACGTTCTCTTCCTTTTCTACACTGTTAAAAATTTCGTTCGCGTTGCTATGAACTCTCAGTAAAGTTAAGCAGAAATGTTAGTATTTCATAATGTTTCATTAAAATCAAGAAAAATCTCGGAGCTGAGGTAGACGGATTCATTTGTCAGTTCTACGCATGCGCAGAGTGAGAAAACGGTTTTCTTATCGTAGTCGGGAATGCAATGATCAAGTATTTGCTGTCACTAACTTCGCAAATTCTCATTTTAAAAGAAATTAGAAATATTCTCACTGAAAAGGAATTCTGATCCTTTGTTGAAAAAAAAAAAAATACAAAAGTGATTAAAAAGTGGCCCAAGTCGTGGGATCAACTTGAACCCACGAACTTATATCTTCGGGGTTCAGTCAAAGCACGTGTTATTTTGAATCTGGTCATTTTGATGTATTTAAATTAGTGCAGTCGGTAAAACGCTTAAACTTCAAATTAATGAACCTGTGCTCAAATCTCACTCATGTTTCTTTTTCCCACTGCTCCCAGTACTCCCGAAAATTAAATGTCGGCTGTTTTTTTGGTGCGCGGTAAAAATGGCAGGCGGAAGAAATGGCAGGGTAGTTTTTAGAACGGAAAAGATGGCAGGTGGAAAATATGGCAGCCGGAAGAAATGGCAGGCGGAAAAAATGGCAGGGTAGCCTTTAGAGCGTAAAATGGCAGCCGTAAAACGTAACAGCAAATATAACGAATGGCAGCAATATGTAAACACGTAAGAAC
>JAGDQP010016192.1:6995-21846 GCA_022664845.1 Lepisma saccharinum | reverse complement strand
CGCTTTGTCTTCTTTTTCGATACTTGCCCTCTTTCATACTGCAAGATGACTGTCTCCAGTGCCGCGCAGTCCTGTTGCAGGCACTCCACTAACTTCCAAATTGTTGGATGGTTGTACCCAATAAGACTGGAAAACTTATTGTTCCAACCCTCGCATAAATTATTAGTACGTGGGTTGTCCCCAAGGGTAGCCTGATGTACATTCCAATTTTGGGGAGGAAACCGAAACTTATTATTTCTTATAGTCCGTTTGCAATTTTCTTCAGATGGCAGTCTGGCACGCGTATCATCATCATCTTGCTGTTGCACAACTTCTGCATATATTTTGGATGGAAACCACTACACTGTTTGGATTTTCCTTTCATAGCTAAACGACATTTTATAAGTTTTAAGTTATCATTATCCGGCAAATGATTGTGTTCCTGAACCAGATTAGGATTGGTTCTTTCAACGCTGGTTCTCAAAATTGCACGACAGTTATATTTCTTTCTTTCAGTACATCTCCAACGTATACTGTTTTTTAGTGCCAATTGCTTTGTGTAAGAATATCCCGATAACAAAATTTTTTCACCTCCCTTGTTGGATTTCAGCTCTTCCATCGTGTATAAATACTAGACAACTATACACACACAACTTCTGATCCTTAATAACAAAAGTAAGTTTAAACGTAATAGTGTCGGACCCCTTCCTTTCTCAAAGTAAACTCTACAACTGAAATTAGAAAAATTACTAAATCAATAAAGAAAGGAGAACGTCTTTTCTTTCCACAAATCAGGGGTGACTACTAATTAAAAATTCACTTTTCTTCTTCTAACTGTTGTTTGTGATCTTGCAGCTTATCAAATTTGACAGGTGAAAGGAAGGTACGCGTCGAAAAGAAAAGTGAACTTTTAATTAGTAGTGACACCTGATTGGTGGAAAGAAAAGACACAATTTTGTATTTTGTTTATTTGAAAAATTATTGACTGATGGAATTGTAGAAATCTTCTAACCGAAAGTTTGCGAAATTCTTGTGATTAAATCTTTCCCTCTCTTCTCCCTTGGATTCTGTCCTGTTCAAAATATTTATTACATCACATTTACCCTGCCATATTTTCCACCTGCCATTTTTTCCGCCTGCCATATTTTCCACCTGCCATTTTTACCCTGCCATTTTTTCCGCCTGCCATATTTTCCCCTGCCATTTTTACCTAGATTCGTTTTTTTATTTAGCCAAAATGCTGGAAATGCTCAGGCATCCATGCGTTTTCCAGGAACGCTTCGGAAAATTTTTAACAGTGAAGCGTTCCTTGCTCATTAATTTTTATTTTCGTTTTATTGGCTGAACAGGAAGCTTAACTGAAGGAGACATCCCTGGATGATTACACTTCCGGCACTAGTGATTTGGAAGGTAGTGAACAAGGCTCTTCTTCGGATACAATTCTGACATTTGCCTGGTGACCTTTAGGAAAATCCTCGGAAACTTCAGTCAGAATAACCGACAGAGGGGGTTCGAATTCGTGTACATCTCCAGTACCGAGCCAAGGCCTAGTGTCTTATGGTACCTATTATTATTTCTAGTGTTGTTTAATGTTCAGTGTTGCTTAGGTCCAGTGGCGGCTCCTGCCTCCAAAACTGGTGGTTCACTAATTTTAAATAGTGTACACACTTCTAAAGGAATAAAAGCATTAGTATGCTTTGAAAAATAGTTCTGTTGAAATTTCCAAAGTATACTAATGATTTTTTTTCCCTTTAGAAGTATGTATTTAAAATTAATGAACCACCAGTTTTGGAGGCACTGCTTAGGTCTGTTAATTTGACAATGCTATGTTCAGTATGCGAATTAACGGGGGGAGGGGGCGGGATCCCCCCCCCACTGGCAAATAAATTTCCCACCCTGACAAATTTATTTTTCGTCCCTGCCAGGGATAAATGTTTTTGTCCACTAGGAGACGTTTCGATCAAGATTAGATAAAAAATCGGAACATTTTTATTTGGCAGAAGTTGAAACTATTTTCATGCAAGTGACAAGGATATATGAACTTTTACTAGCAGCTAAGAAGCCTGTTTGGAAGCCATTTCTTTGGTGATGTTTGTGAAGTTATTTCGAGAAATCAGATATCATTACAGGATGTTGTTGATCTCCAAAATTCCATGTCTGGCCTCTTGGACTGCTGTAATGCGTGGAACTTGAATATAAATCCCTCAACATTTTCTTTTCTTACTATTTCTTTAAAGAGGAATCAAATCCCATCTGCCTATTTCATTGAAGACATACCTATCGCTCAAAAAGACCTTGGAGCAGTATTTGACGAAAAACTTTTGTTTGCTGATCACGTGACTTCTATAACTAACAGTTCTGCGCTTATTTGATCTTCTCTATAGATTTACAGAAATTAAGGACCTTCATTCATTGAGTATGTTCTAAAATTGAATATTGCTCCCCAATTTGGAAGTTGGAACATGGCTAGTATTTCTAATCTATCCCATATTGATTCTGTTGTGAACGTTTTCCATGCTATAAATAAAAGAAGAATACCATCGGTTCGTAGGTTAAGCAAACCAGAGTTATTGGTCTCCACGTTCCCTCTTCTCGTCGCAAGCTGGCAGATTTGATGTACTTATACAAGATACTTAACGGGAATCTTAGAACTGGAGAGTTGATATCTAAATTTTACTTCCGTGTTCCCTTGCGAATAACCAGAAATAATAACCTGCTTCATTATACCACGCCTAGGTTAAGTATACTGCAGTGCTCCTTATTCCATAGACTAGTAATTATGTACAATACTTGATTCAAATATTGATATTTTCCGATCTGAAAGCACTTTCCATCGAACGCTAAATACCAATATCTAAGTCATTACTCTTGTGTTATCATACTCGTTATTGATATCACTTGCTGTGTTTTGTGTCGTTTTAAAGTTAATTTCATGTTATTTAGTTTATAGTAATGTTATTAGTTTGTTATAATGTTATTTAGTTTGTGCAAAATGGCAACTCAAGCTGTATCTGAAACTTAATAAATAAGTAGCTTAATGTGAAAGATTTAGTATGATTGGTTCGATTTAGTAACTTCCTATTGGAAAATAGGAATCTCTCTCTCTTCCTCAGCTGGTCTAGTGACTACCGTCGCTGACTGCTGATCGTGGGGTCCCGGGTTCGATTCCTGACTCTGACAAGAGATTTTCCCCCAAAGCGAGAAGGGTCTGAAACTGTGCACATCCAGGATCGTGACGTAAATGGTAGCTGCTGTGAATAAAAGACAGTGGTGATCACAGTTAAGAGCTTCGAATCTTACAACATGTCTGGTCAGCAAGGGCGCCGATCCCGGGGGGGTGGGTGATTTTGTCATATATAAGCATATTTTAAGAAAAATAAATATATACAAGAAAAATAAGCGACAAGAAGAACTCACACAAAAGGAGGAGTAGACTTGCACTTGGAAATATATCCTTCAAACTGCTGTTTGGATGCAATTATTGTTTGCCGTTAATACCTTAATTTTGAGTTTCTAATACAACATATAGATAAGGAAACTATATACAGCGGGAAAAAGTATTTGGAAAAGTTCGACAAAGAGGAAATCAGACTATCACACGTAAAACATGGACCATTTCGAAATTTCTTGCCCTTTTATGATAATTTGTATACCTTAGATACATGGGCGCCCATCTTGTGGTTTTCAGAGGGGGGCAAGAATAAAGTGACAGTTTTTCTATGATTTACTAAAAGTTATCAACAAGATAACCACTACAATATTTACTAAATTAAGGGCGCAAAAAGAACCATGTCATAAAGTACATTAAACCTACCTTAAAATATACTGGAAGTTGATTTAAAATGCTTAAAACAGTCAAATGTGTCCCCTGCAAAAAAAAAAAAAAAACTCTGTCCCAAAGTATCTGTCCTGGTTTACTAAGGACGTTATTAGGAAGCTCAATGTTAAAACAATTTATCATATAAAGTATATACATACAAAATTGAAAATTCAAAACCCTACTATCAGGAATTTGATCTATTGCGTAGGGAAGTCAAGAAAGACATAAAAATAACCTATAAGACCTTTATATCAAATTCTGAAAATAATATCAATGATGATCCAGGTTAACTGTGGAAATTTATTAAAATCAAAACAAAACATCTTCCCCCAAATATATTAAAATTTCAAGGTCAGATTTGTGTAACAATGAAGAAATAGCTAATACGTTTGCACAGTATTTCCAATCAGTATTTGTGTCCTCTTCTCAACCGTTCAGTAATTTTGATAGAAAATCTGAATACTGCCTGTTGCTCAAATACATTTGAACGAAATAGGAAAGGCTGTCAAGAATCTAAAATCCAAAACGACAGTTAGATCTGATGGTATACCCTCGTATATAGTGAAAGGATGTATTGAGAAATTTAAATATTCCCTATTGATTGCGTTGAACTTGGTACTAGAAACATGTGTTTTCCATAACAAATGGAAATCTGCTTTAGTTTGTCCTATACCTAAAACAAAGAAGAGACGAGAAATTACCAACCACAGACCTATAGCAAACTTTACCAATCTTTGCAAAATTCTCGGAACTGATTGTATATCAACGAATTATTAATCATTTGAACGCAGTTATCTCAACTAAACAACATGCCACTGTTTCACAAAAATCCACGATAAAGAACCTTACGATTGTTACAGATTTTATTGAAAACTCGTTGGACAAAGGAAAGCAAGTCGATGCAGTTTATATTGACTTTGAAAAGGCATTTGACAGACTTAATCACAATGTATTACTAGGTAAACTAAATCAGAATCACTTCTCTCTATCTTTGATTATGTTCATGTGCTCTTATCTAACTAATCGCAGACGGTCTGTTCTATTTAAGGAACACAAATCTGACGAATATATAGCACTGTCATGAGTCCCGCAAGGCTCGAATCTTGGACCCTTGTAATTCCCCTTGTTCATTGATGACCTACCGCAATTCTTACCAGATCATGAAAAATTGTTATTTGCGGATGACCTCAAATATATGCTAAAATTAGTTCCATGAAGATGCCATAAAACTACAGCATAGTTTAGGCTACTTTACTAACTGGTGCGTTATCAATCAACTTGCAATTAATACGAAATTTTATCATTCAGTACAAATAAAACGATTTATAGATTTAATTGTTACATTCATAAGTAGGCCCGACGTAGATAAAAAATCTTGGTGTCACGTTTGATATGAAATTAACGTTTAACAGCCACATAAAAACTATTACAAATGAACCGTTTACATTTCTATAATTTGTAGTAAGAATGGGAAGAAAATTTAACAACGTTTCTACCTTAGAGAAAATGTACTATGCGTATGTTCATTAGAGTAAAGACGTAGCATTTCTGATCTATTATTTCTTAGGAAAATAATTCAAAATGGCTTAGACTGCACACACTTCGTATCATTGTTATAGTTTCGTATCCCGTCATGAAAAACTCGCGTAGACAGCACTGGTCTCTTCCACTGCAAAAAGGCAAGGACAATATAAAAATGAAATCACCAATCTGGAGAATATGTAACTACCTACAATGAAATGTGTAGAACTTCCATCGAATTGGATATATGTGATCTGTCTTCGTCTGCGAACACATTTAGAAATATTGTAGTAAAAAATGTCTATAAATAAGCATTTTAAATATCGACACTCTAATTGGGTTACAAAGCTTGTTGTGTTGACAATAAATATATAAATAAAATAAAATATAGAAAGTACATATAAACATTTTATTTTTATTTTCTATCTTGCATAGTATAATTTTCTCCGACTAGGGGGGGGGGCAAGCACCCCCTTGCCCCTTCCCATATGGGCGCCCTTGCTTAGATAGAATACTTAAGAAATAACTACCACCCGATACACCTGGAAGGTAACAGGCAACGAAAGAGTGACGACTACGTACATTCATCGCAAAAAAAAAAGTATTTGGACAACCCAATACTACTCTCGAAATAAATGTTCTAGGTATCCTTTTCTGTACAAGAGCAGTCTACTTAGTGCATTGAAGCAATCCACACGGTGTCAGGCAAGCCAAGCTAGTTGGAAAGTCATGCTTTGCTGTTGGATACATCATAAAGCAATTATTGCGGAATGGAACCAGTTCTGACCAACCAAGAAAACTAACTGTCCGGAATGAAACTTGCATTCTTCATTCTGTGAACAATACTCAAAGAATTAGTGTTAAAGATTTGGCTATTTCACTCGACCAGAATATGTAAGTTAATGTTATTAATTCATTGAACAACCCAAAATTCTTTGAAACAATTGGGATTTAGAATATGTGTATCCAGGGTATGAATACTAGCCACTCCATTAGTAATTACACAACCCCAAATCTTAGCAGACCCTCCAACATTTTTATCAGTTAAAACAATGTTCTGCTTTCTGAAAGCTTCATTCTTCTTTCGCCACATGTCCTGATATCCATCTTCGTTTCATCCTAGGAAAAAAAAAAAAAAAACTTTCCCCCAAAATTCCAGGCACTCATATTTACATTTTTGGGGAAATTAGAACTTATTTCTGCTTCTGTTTCTGTTTACACATCTTCTGAATCCCAATTTTTTTTGTTTACATCTACACATCTGTAACATTAACTTGCATATCCTAGGCAAATGAAGTAACCAAATCTTTAACACTAATTCTTTGAGTTTTCTTCACAGAATGAAGAATGTAGGTTTGATTTTGGGCAGTTAGTTTCCTTAGTTGACCAGAACGAATCCCCAATAATTATTCTATTTTATGTTTCTTTATGATGTATTAAGCGGTAGAGCATGGCTTTCCAACAAGCTTGGATATGTCTCAGTACCTTTTACCTTCAGCACGTAATTTGAAATTAAAGTGAACAGTTCCAATGTTGTTCAACTTAATTTGTTCCCCATGCTGCTTTTTTATGCCTGACATGGTGTGGATTTCTTCAATACACCACGCAGAGTGTTCTTGTACACAAAAGAATTCCTAGAACATTTATTTCGAGAGTAGTATGGGGTTGTCCAAATACATTTTTTGCCATGAATTTACATAGTTATCACTCTTTCGTTGCCTGTTACCTTGCAGGTGTATCGAGTACTAGTTATTTCTATACCATTCTATCTAAGGTATCCAAATTATCATAAACAGGCAAGAGATTTCGAAATTTGCCACGTTTTGCGTGTGATAAGTCTACTTTTCCTCTTTGCTGAACTTGTTCAAATATTTTTTTCTCACTGTAGGTGAGACAGAAGCTTCTTGAACCATGCCTGTTGAGATCGAGAACCGAGATTTTTTAAAAAAATATCTATTTGTCAAATAAAGCAGTAGCGCGGCGGAAGGGTGTGCCGGACAGAAAGAGAACCACATTTGGGAAAGCTGGATAACTCCTCTGCATAGACTAACATTAGTTTATGTTATGTCCTAAGTTTATTTTCTAGTAACAGCAGAAACTTTGTTATTAGAACATAATATGCTTTAGTGATTTTTTTTTAACGTTATACAAACATTGTTAAATTCTGTATTAGCTGGGCCTGGGGAAGCCTTCATAATGACTATACTATGTGTTTTTTTTTTTATGAATATACAACATTCGGTAAAATCTGAATTGGATTTGTATCATATGTGCCTTCTTAGACCCTCACCTGGAAACAATATATATCATCATCATCATCATCATCATATTCAGCCGTTTTCTATCCACTGCTGGATGAAGGCCTCCCCCTTTTCTTTCCACATATCTCGGTCTGCTGATATCCTCATCCATGTAGCTCCTGAAAAACGCTTGATTTCATCTACCCATCTTACATTTGGACGTCGTCTCGGTCGTTTCTTTTCTCTAGGAATCCACTGTAGTACATTTGTCGTCCACCTTCCATCTGTTCGTCTAGCTATCTGAATGGGCCCCCCCAAACTTACAGAGAAATCGGCACCTTTGCAGTGGTCAGCGTGCAAGTACTAGACCGACTTCTTCCTTCGGGAGAAGCCTTATCCAGTAGTGGATTGAATATGGTTGTGAATTATATATATATATATATATATATATATATATATATATATGTATATATATGTGTGTGTGTGTGTTGTCTGTTGAAATCCGTGCATTATGTTTTATCCCCCCCGGGCTAAAAAGTTTAATTCGCACACTGGCTATGTTGCAGAATCGTTTAGTTGCTAAGTCTTGCTGAACATCAAATTCAAATTTGAACAATGCAATAAAAAAGAAGAGAGGATGTCTAAGATACATGATTTCTTGAAAAACACATTTTACTAACTAACTCTCTCATTTCTATCATGTATTTAATATTCTTAAAACCATTATAGCTTATGGATTATTTTTGTTTTTACATTGGAACTTCCTTGCGGATAGCAGAGATTGTTTACTGCTTCTTAGGAGTTCCAAATCCACTTTCTATTTTTAAAAAATGGCAGCCTCTTCTCTCTCTCTCTCTCCATGATTCATTCCAAACAGACATCAATCAGTATACTTAACTTTTCATCACGTCAGAAATTCTGCCAGATCCGCCTAAAAGGGGGATCATTACCCAAGTTCTCGAACATCACCTGCGACTTAAAAACAAAATACAATTTAAATTCAATAGAAATCCCGCTAAACCACCCCAAATTTTGCTTTACACTTCCTAATTAGAAATCCTGGCAGAATCCCCATCCCAGGACGATTGGAGAAGCAGAAACAGTCATGAGATTTTGGGCCAACAGCACTCCGTTTTCACCAGTGTCAGTTTCAGTTGTAAATATGTCAAGTTTTATGAACTTCGTACCAATTTTTCAAAACTGGTCTGTTTGGTTCTCGAGCATGTGTTCCTCTTAATTATGTAACGTTAATTTAATAAAACCAGAGTTCCCCCAGAGTTCAAGACCAAGATTTATATAACTTGCGCCTCAACCCCATACTTCTGTATAAAGTCCATTTGCTTAGTTTTTGTTGAAGAAGAAAGAACAGTTCTTCTTTAATAATGACAGTCTTATCGCGTAGGGTATTCAACATTACCCTTTATGATACAAAGCGTTTTACAGAGATAAGAAAGTATCTTTTCTTATTTTAACTTTGGAAGTACAAAAACGTATTAGCTACAGGCACGCATAATACCAGATGACAGTGATATCTATCAGCCGTAAAACTAAACTTCACTATTTAAACACCGTCCTAGAGGTTGCTTACGAGATTTGAATAACGGATCGTTTTTTGTCCCTCCTGTTCATCACAGAAGGCTCTAGGTGAGAACATACTCACTCTTACAGACTCCCTTTTATACTCCGAGCAGTCTTTGATTTCCTCTGGGGGTTTACAGCAAAAAAGAGATTGAAATTCTAGGAATTCTGTCTGTCTGTTATCTCTCTTGATAGTTGAAGGAGATAGAAGTCTATTTGACTCCCGGGTTGTGTGATTGAATTCTTCTTTGACACCCTCTTTTACTTTCCCACAGACTGACCTACTTGGTTAAAACGTCAGTTTCCTCACAGTGAAATAAAATAAGAAAGATTGTGATCTTCGATTAAGGAAATACTGAATTAACTAATAGATACGTAGTAATATTGTAATCATCATCATCATATTCAGCCGTTTTCTATCCACTGCTGGATGAAGGCCTCCCGCTTTTCTTTCCACATATCTCGGTCTGCTGATATCCTCATCCATGTAGCTTCTGAAAAACGCTTGATTTCATCTACCCATCTTACATTTGGACGTCGTCTCGGTCGTTTCTTTTCTCTAGGAATCCACTGTAGTACATTTGTCGTCCACCTTCCATCTGTTCGTCTAGATATGTGACCGGCCCATCTCCATTTCATCTTCTTCGCAGTCTTGATTACATCCTCTACCTTTGTTTGTGCGCGAATCCATTCATTTCTCTTCCTATCCCTCCTGGTTATTCCTAGCATGCACCTCTCCATTGCTCGTTGTGTGACTATCAATCTTTGAGTCGTTTGCGCATTCAATGTCCAAGTTTTGCAGCCATACATCATTACAGGTAATACACAATGATTATAAACTTTACGCTTGAGACACATTGGAAGTTTGCTTTTGAAAATAAAGTGTAGTCTTCCAAAAGAACTCCACGCCATTTTACATCTTCTATTTATTTCATCAGTCAACTTTGCATTCGATGTTTTAAGCTGGCCTAGTTAAACATACTCATCAACTATGCCTATTGTCTCTCCGTTAATCTTCACTTCCTTCTTTGCAGCATGTTGGTTGTACATTACTTTTGTTTTACTTAAATTCATTTTAAGGCTTATTTTCGAACTCTCGTTACTCAGTTTTTCCATTCTGGTTTGTAGTTCTTCTGCACTTGAAGCAAACAGGACTATATCATCAGCGAACTGTAGGTGATGAAGATATTCGCCATTAATTTTAATTCCAACTTCATCCCAGTTTAAATTCTGGAACACTCTCTCCAGGACCGCACAAAACAATTTTGGAGAAATTGAATCTCCTTGCCTTACCCCTTTTCCAACTTTAAATTTTTCACTGTCTTGATGCAGTCTAATAATGACAGAAGTGGCAGTCGAGTAAATGCTTCGCAGTAACTTGATGTATGCACTTTCAATGCCTTGATATTCAAGTGATTTAAATACTGCTGACAAGGAGACCAAATCAAAAGCTTTTTCAAAATGAGTAATATTGTAATATGTAAATATATTCTTCGTTCTTGTAGATTGTAGATTCCTTCAAACCTGCCAGCTAGCTCATATGGCTCAATCTGAAGGTATCTGACAACAGAAATCGTAGGTTTGTCTTTAAGGACACCAAACAACTAACTAAATTCTCATCCCGGAGAGAAAAGAAAGTAACTGCTCGAAGTCTGTTTATCCAAACCTTTCCTCCCCGTCGAGAACAGTGGAGACCACTCGCTTTCCCCTTCGTAAAATCTCTCTCAACAGGACTAACTATTTGGTGGACAGAAGCTAATAGAGGTCAGAGCTCCGCAACTCTCGCAGCACCTAGCTAAGAACGGAGAATTAAAAATCTGGTAATAGCCGCGAAGGCAAAAAACAATAGATCTATTGTAATCAAATTATGGAACTCCCAAACATACCATACGTCACTTCTTAATACACATGGTAACAAACTTCGTGTGGCATTGTCATTTGAAATGCCAATTTCTTCTCCTCATTGACAGAAACACATTTTCTAAATTTGTCATAATTAATTTCAAATTAAACCTAATTAAATTGCTTTCATTTTTATTTCCTACCTAAACTCCTTATATGCATTTGAAAATACTTTTATTTATTTCGCCTATAATGTCGCTTAAAACCAAACAGAGATTACTCTCTGTTTTCATTGTTTCTTTCAACATATCAAAACACAAGATAAATACTCATTATGGTAAAACTTTAAATCACATCTCTAAGAATAGTAACATTCTTTAAAATATTTCGAACAATATAAACATTTCAATCCAATTAATTAAATAAAGTTCAACAATTCTTCCTAATGATATACCCATATCAACAGACCGTAGTCAAGTTTCAATAAAAGAAAGGATTATCCATCGATGAATCTACGAAGGGTATACCTAAAGTAATGGCTGTCAAGTCATAACTTCTGTAATCATAGTAAAAGAGAAATTAAATTACACACATTTGAAGAGCAACTGTTCAAGCTTGTGATACTTCATAAGGTCTCCCTGAGCGGCGATGCATTTGTGCCACCGTACAACCCACTTGTCGAAGCCACTTTGGAAAAAATATGTTTGGGCTCTTCCTCGCCCAGTTTCTGATTGCAACTCCACAGACTGATCTTGCTCTCAGGGTCGTACACGTATCTCATCCCAAGTGCAAAAATGGTAAAAAAAAAAAAAGGCATCCTTGTAGACTTCAAATTGCTTCAGAAGATGCCTCCTGTCTGCTCTGAATTTATTTTAAGGTCTTTTGGCAACTGTGGCTCTGGCCACCAGTATTGTCTGTTGCAAGTCAACTGTTAATTGATGAGGAACCCATGTTTGCACACACCTTTCGGTATACCAGTTCTTTGATCGTCGTCTGGACAGCATTCCTACCACAAAACAGTTCCCATGGCATCTGTGTGACAGTGAGACGAAGATTGGCCCTCATTCATTTTTTAAATTTTGTTTTCACTGGTTGTTACAGTTGTCACTGGTCTTCCACTTTAAGGTTTATCTTCGACACTAGTTGCTACTCCATTAAACTTGTTAATCCATCCTGGGACATGACTCACGTCAATATCTCCTGAACAATAAAAACCTTTCCAGCCTTTCATGGATGATGGTGACAGTACATCCCTCTACTGTCAGGAACTTGATGATAGTCCTTTGTTTATGCTTGACATCCATGGCTCATCAAAAACTGCAACAGCGAAAGTTGGTGGAAACATGTATGAACAGTAATTATATTCGCTGCTGAAAAGGAATTAAATTTGGGTTAATTTCCGATATACTGATCAACAGACATTAATTTCGGTATGCTTCTCATATCCGTCTATAGCACGTTTTAGCGCCCCCACTTCCATAAAAGAAGAATGGGGGAACTCTTTTCAATTTTATTTTCTTCTCTGACTGTTCATCTTTAAGGTTAATGTAAAGCAACGATCTCCAACGAAAGATGGCCGCACTATCTCCGTATATGTCTAATATATTTTTTATCGTTGCACGAAATTTCGATGCTGCTTCTACAAATTCAAGCCTAGAAAGTTCAAACTTTTAGGGAAGGAAGTTCATAACAAATTCAAGAGTTAGATCAATGTCGATTTTGTATTTTCGTTTTTCTTCATTGTTGAAATCGCTTGATTGTTGTTATGAATATCAAAACCCATAACAAATAATCTTTCAACAATGAACAGAAAAGAAAATTAAAAATCGGCATTGATCGAACTCTTGAATTAGTTATGAACTTTTTTTTCCTGACATTTGAACTCTCTCTAGGCTTGAATTTGTAGGAACTGCATTGAAATTTCGTGCAACGATAAAAATACATTAGACATATACGGAGATAGTGCTGCCATCTTTTGTTGGAAATCGTTGCTTTACATTAATCGTAACGCAAGCTAGAACCTCGAAGGAAGCATTGTAGAGAAAAAATGGCTTTAGATTTGAATGCACTGACGTCGGTTGATGAGCAGGAGGTTTCAGGTTTCAGGAGACTAGGTTTTAGAGGAAAAGTTTTAATTATGTCGTGGAATTGATAGGAAGGTAAAGTTGCGAGATTTCGTGTTAAATTTTGTAGAGGGCGCGTATTTGCTGCAATATATTTTTTTAGTATTTTATTTTACTATTTAAAAGGAGTGTCCCCATAACAATTTTCAAAACTCCCAAAATTTGGGGTCGACCATAGAGGGCTAGGATAGATCCCATCTAAGGTATTATTTATACCAGATATTTATGCAAAACCTAAGTTATTATTGTCTGCACTGTAAGTGACAAAAGTCATTTCCCGTTAGTAAAATTTCTTTTGCGAATAAGTTTTAAATTAATGGATCGATTTATGTCGTGTTTTGCTGTGACTTATAGAAAATTGTGTTCTCTTTAATTTACCGAAAACTGTACTCAAAACGATTTATCCATTCGAAGGTTATTCGCAAATGAAATTTTACACAATGGGAAGAAAGAGTTATATTGTCGCCGACTGTACCAGGTGCATACTTATTCTTATATCTATTCGAAGGTTGTTTCATCCTTAGAAATTGTGCACAAATTATTTTGGTTCAATTTATAAATATTTCCTCTCTTTTCTTTCATTCTTCCTTTCCTTTTCTACCTTTTCTTCCTAAGCACTTTTTGCTATTCTATTTTTCTTTCATTCTTTCTTCCTGTTTCTATTTTTCTTTCTTTCTGTTTCTTTGTTTCTCTATTTCTCTACTTCTTTCTTTCTTTATTCTTTTCTTTTCTTTCCTGTTTTGTTTTCTCTTTCGTTTTTCCTCTTTCTTTCTTCTTCCTTTATATCTTTCTTTATTACATTTTTCTTTCTTTCCTTTTCTTTTCTTTCCTTCTTCACATCTTCTCTCTTCACATTTCTTTCTTTCTTTCTTTCTTCCTTTTTCTACTTTTCCTTCTTTAGCATTCTTTGCTACTCTATTTTTCTTTCACTCTTTCTTTCTGTTTCTATTTTTCTTTCTTTCTGTTTCTTTGTTCCTCTATTTCCTTACTCCTTTCTTCCTCCTTTCCTTTTTATTTTGTTCCTTCCTTTCCTGTTTTTTTATCTCTTCATTTTCTTCTTTCTTACTTCTTCCTTTATATCTCTCTTTGTTTCTCCCATTTTCTCTCTTTCTTTCCTTTTCTTTTCTTTCCTTATTCCTTTTTCTTTTCTTCTTCATATTTCTTTCTTTCCTTCTTTCTTTCTTTTTGTTACTTTCTTTTCTTCTTTCTTTCTCTTTCGCTCTCTTTCTTTCTCTATCTTTCAATTTTTCTTTTTTCGTACGCACTGTGTATGAGGGTTTTCTGGATTTTTACAAGCATATTTAGGTGCTAACGCCTACTACTATTTCTACTACTACTATAAACACTACTATTTCTTCTTCTTCTTCTTCTTCTACTACTACTACTACCACTACTACTATTTTTACTACTACTACTACTACTCCTACTATTTTTACTACTACTACTACTACTACTCCTACTATTTTTACTACTAGTACTACCACTCCTACTACTTTTACTACTACTACTACTACTACTACTCCTACTATTTTTACTACTACAATACTACTCCTACTATTTTTACTACTACTCCTACTATGTTTACTACTACTACTACTACTACTACTATTTTTACTACTACTACTACTACTCCTACTATTTTTACTACTACTACTACCACTCCTACTATTTTTACTACTACTACTACCACTCCTACTATTTTTACTACTACTACTACTACTCCTACTATTTTTACTACTACTCCTACT